>CM069142.1:64793157-64842531 GCA_035221665.1 Okamejei kenojei | reverse complement strand
CCTGGCTTGTACCGATTTCCCTCTCACCACTCTCCCCCCCCCCCCCCCCCCACCAGACGTTACAGGTTTGTTGCCTAGTTGGCTTCGGTTAAAAATTGTAATTGTCCCTTAGTGATCGTAGGTTAGTGTCGATGTGCGGGGATCGCTGGTGTCGCGGCCTCGGTGGGCGAAAAAGGGCCTGTTTCCGCGCTGCTTATCTTGAACTAAACTAATCTAAACTAAACTCTTTAAAGTTCTTTTTTTTTTAAAAATTGTTTATTTTATTAGAAGCATTGTACAAGAAACAAAGCATCGGGCCTTAACAATTTATACAATATTCGTGCAGTCTCATTTTTTACCTTTTATAAATTGGTAGTGAATCGGGGGAAAAGAAGTCAAAAGGAAAGAGTGAAGGAAGAAGAAAAAATAACAAAAAGTTGAGAAGAAAAGACCCTGGAACTGCCGAAAAAAAGTGAGAGACAAAAAAGATGTTGGGATATGCCCCTTTCTTCCCCCGCTCACCCATCCATTTTGGTGTGTTGTCCTTGCTATCGTTGAAGAAATTCAGTGAAGGAGACCATGGTTTGGAGAATTGGTCTGATTTATCAGCAAATTCAAAGCCTTATGCCCCGTCCCATTTAGGAAAACCTGAACGGAAACCTCTGGAGACTTTTGCTCCCCACCCAAGGTTTCTGTGCGGTTCCCAGAGGTTTTTGTCAGGTTCTCCCGAATGGTCGAAAGGGGTTTCCGGTTTTTAAATATCGGGTAATTTTTTAGTCAAATGCCGGTTGGCGTGGATGCTAGTTGAAGGTGGCTGATGCTGGAGGTCAAAAACCTCCGGGAACCTCGGGAACCGCACGGAATACCTTGGGTGGGGGTGCAACGTCTCCAGAAAGTTTCCGTTTTCAGGTTCACTAAATGGGACATGGGGCATTATTTTTTTCTAAATGTAGATCACGGTTATAATTTCTGTGATCCACATCTTCATTGTGGGAATGTTATCTTTTTCCAGAATTTGGGTGTAAGTTTTTTCACGGTTATTAAGCCATAGTCAAGGAAATCATGGGTTCTAAGGCAGTTACATAGAAGAAACATAGAAAAATAGGTGCAGGAGGGGGCCATTCGGCCCTTCGAGCCAGCACCTCATTCATTGTGATCATGGCTTGACCTCCACAATCAGTACCCTGTGCCTGCCTTCTCCCCCATTTCCTTGATTCCGCCAGCCCCTCGAATGCGCAAGAACTCCAACTAACGGGACAGTTTCTGATCTGTTTTCTGAAGCAGCGTAGGGAAGACAAAAATGGCACCTGTACAGATACCACACAGACCCTCTAGGTATTGAGGTGAAAAAACAGGGAGAAGGTTGGGGATAAGTGTAATTATTTGTTCGAATATTCAAAGTGAGGCATTATGTAGTTTATTTACGTGGGGATATTTTTGTTTATTCACAGTGGACCGTGCCACAATCCGCTGCCCTGCTTTCAAGTTGAAGTTCAAGGTACCACATTTAGTGTCGCGATGCACCAAGGAAGGTCAGTGATCTTGGAGTTAGACGTACAGCCAACAAAATAAAAACAAAAGCAAAATACACAATTAATTTAACATTAAACATCCACCACTGCAGAATCAACTATTCTCTCACTGTGAATGGAAGGTAATTAATGTTTCTGTCCATTCCTCTCCTTTTGTTCCCCGTGGCCGGATCGGGGAGGGGGCTTTTGAACCCTCAGCACTGTGCCTCTGCCGGACAGTCGCTGTTCAGCCACTTGTCGGGATGGCGGGAACTCGGCGTCGGGATCGGATCGGAACATTCCGCGGGCGGTAGCTCCCGAAATCGGCCTCTTCTTTACGGAGACCGCGGGCTTCACTGTTGTTAAAGTCACGGCGCCCCGCGGTCGTCGGACTTTCGACAGCGATCCTCGGCAAAGGGTTGCCCACTCCGCGATGTGTAAGTCCGAGCGCAGTTTCTGAGTAAAGGAGTAGGTCTCATTTCATAATGTAGGGCCATTTCGTAAGGTCCTCATAAAGCGATAGGAAACAGAATTAGGGAACATTTGCCCCATCAATAGTCTACTCCGACATTCAATCTGGCTGATCCCCCTATCCACTCTCCCTTAATCCACATTCACCCCACCTGCCTTCTACACACATTACCCCCTGACATCCGTACCTAATCAGAATCTATCTATCGTTTCCGAGCGAAACCTTCTTCAGACTTTGAATGGTCTGGTCACATTTCCTTTTCTCCGAGATGCTGCCTGGTACCCACTGAGCTACACCAGCACCTCTGTGTTTCTTCTTAAGAATCAAGCCCATTGGGGAGAATGATGTCAAATATAGCTGGTGAAGTCCCCTCCCCTGTAGTTCAGTGGAAACAGGATTGTGGTAGCTCAGAGAAACGGGCCATTCGCCCACAATGTCCATGCTGAACATCATGCCAGTTAAGCTATAGTCCTCGGGCTGTACCTGGAATTATATCTCTCCATCGGATAGACACAAAATACTCGTTAGTAAATTCAGCGGGTCAGACAGGCATTTTGCAGATGACATTTCGGGGTCGAGACCTTTCTTCGATCATCATCTCTCCTTTCACCGCATAGCCACCATGCCTGTCTAAACGCCTATAGATCTACCCTCTATCAGATGTGTTCACCACGAAAGATGGGAAGGCGATGGTGGTATAACGGTAGAGCTACTGCCTTAAAGCTCCAGACACCTCGGGTTCGTTCGTTCCCTGACACACAGCTGCTGGCTGCACGGTGTTTTGTAATTTGTAGGATCTCCCCGTGACGCGTGGGTTTTTCCTGAAATCTTTGTTTCCCCCTCATTCTGGAGCTTAGGTGTCTCCAAGTTTGCGGATCGACCAATAAGCTGGGGGGAGGGCAGTGTCGCTGTTGAGGAGGATGCTAGAGCTGCAAGAGTGGACTTGTGGTTGGCTGGGTTGAGTGGGGCAAATGTTTGGCAGATGCAGTATAATGGGGTTAAATTGAGGGTATCCTCTTTGGTGGCAAAAAAAAACAGAAAAGCAGGATATTATTTAAATGGTGGCCAATTAGGAAAGGGGGAGATGCAGCTGAGAACCTGGGTTGCATGGTACACCCAGACAATGAGAAGTAGGACATGCAGGTGCATGCAGCAGGCAGTTGAAAAAAGGGAATGGTATGTTAGCTTTCATAGCAAAAGGGGGGATTTGAGTACAGGAGCGGGGAGGTTCTATTCAGTTGTACAGGGTCTTGGTTGAGGGACCACACCTGGAAGTATTGCGTTCAGTTTTGGTCTCCAATTCTGAGGAAAGGACAGTAGTGCTTACGAGGGGTGTGCAGAGAAGGTTCACCGTACTGATTCTGGGATGTCTGGACTGTCTTATGAAAGAGACTGGATAGAATCGCAGTTTTTTACTCTCGCTGGAATTTTAGGAGATTTGAGAGGGATCTTATAGAAATTACAAAAATTCTTTTTAATGGGGTTGGACAGGCTAGATTGCAGGAAGAGTGTGCCCGATGTTGCGGGAAGTCCAGGACAAGGGGGTCCAGCTTAAGGATTAAGGGGGAAATCCTTTTAAGACCGGAGATGAGAAAGACTTTTTTCACCCCCCCCCCCCCCCCCTGTGAGTGGTTGAGTCTCTGGAACTCTCTGCCACAGAGGGTAGTTGAGGCCAGTCATTGGCTCTATTTTAAGAGTGAGTTGGAATGTGGCCCTGTGCTAAGGGGATACAGAGGGATATGGAGAGAAGGCAGGTACGGGATACTGAGTTGGATGATAGCCAGATCATATTGAATGGCGGTGCAGGCTCGAAGGGCATGAAATGGCCTTACTCTGCACTTAATGTTCTTGTTTCTATGTTTCTATTCCAAGACGGCAGGTTAGTAGGCCTACTTGGCTTGGTTAAAAAAGGTCAATTGTCCTAGGCGCACACACCAGCTTCGATCTGCCGCTTTGTTGGGTCTTCGAACAATCCGTGTTTCTCGGCGTACAGGGCCATCCCCGACCTCTACCTCCGTTACATCGACGAGGGCTTGGTGTCACCTCCTGCACCCACACACATACTGACTGATTCATTCATTTCACCACCAACTTCCATCCGGCCTCAAATACACTTGGACCATTTCGACATCGCGACACACTACCAATTCCTTGACCTCACCTCGCTCTATTGCAGGTGATACCCCTCTCGACCGACATCCACTACAAACCAACTGAACCCACAGTACCTGGACTACTCTTCCTCCTCCCTGCTTCCTGTAAATACTCCATCCCCTGTTCCATTTCCTCCGTCTACGCGCATCTGCTCCCAGGATGAGGTGTTCCACACCAGGTCATCCTAAATGGCATCATTCTTCAGAGAACGGGGATTCCCTCCGCTCATAGATGAGGCTCGCACAGGGTCTCCTCAGACCCCGTAATACACTGCCTGTGCCTCCTCCACCACATTTCCCCCACCGCACGCAAACAGAGGCAGAGTCCCCCCTTGGTCCTCACCACTCCACTTCACCCCCACCAGCCCGGCCACCACTACATACAACTCAGATAGTCCTCCGGCAGTTTACGCCACCCTCCCCAACGTTGACCCCTCCCACCCGCCCACATTCTCTCCATTTCCCCCCCCTGTCTGCCTGCCGCAATGTCACGTTCCCTCTGAAACTCCATTGCTTTTTCTTCCCTCCCCCACTCCACGCTCTCCCCTGCTCCCCGGGCATTTCCCTCTTGCAAACGCAAGAAATGCAACTACTTGTCCCTCACCTCCCCCCTCACTCCTTTCTGGGACACAAGCAGTCCTTCCCGGTCCGACAGAGGTTTCACATGCACCCCCTCCAACCTCATCTACTGCATCGCTGCTCCAGATTGCCAGATGATCTATAGCGGTGAGACCAGCGGAGGCTTGGCCTATCGTTTCGCCGAACACTCGCTCGGTACTTTTTTTTTTTTTAATTTCAAAATATACTTTATTCGAATGTTAAATCATATACAATACATTAAACCTTGCGGGGAAAATCCATCGTCATTTTGGAGGCTGTTACAATAGATCATACAGTTTAGGACATATTCTTTTTCCCAAGTTTCCACAAATAGTCCCCATTCATGCCACAATGGCGTGGATACTTCCCTTATATTGAGGGGCGGGGCGCACTACCCCAATACTGTACCCCCCCATCGCCAGCTAGCGGAAGGGGTCGTTTAGTCTGTGGCCCCCCCCACGAGCCTTGCGTTGCTGCACCGAGCTTCTGTGCGTCCCTCAGCCGTACTCCAGCTGTCGCAGCGGGCCAGTCGGCATAAACATTTCCCTGACGGGACATCACGCTCTGCTGGGTGGTGAACAATGCAGGGCAGCAGACCAAAGGGCGTCTTTTTACCGAGTTGATGACCCTCCAGGCAGCACTCGATTGTCAGTCTCTGAAATGTGGCCCGCCCTCCCCCCGGGACCTCACCGTCCGTTAAAGCACCGAGTCCTCTGTGACGGAGCTGTTGACGGGTAAAAGCGTACCAGGGGAACTTGCATGTTTTCTCAGACTCTTTTAGCAAACCCTCCTCTGTGAAGTAGGTGGGCAACCGTCTCCTCGCAATAGCTCAGCACCGTCCCCGGAGGGCAGCGTTGCGCTGGTAGTGAGGGTTCCGACGGTTGCAGATGGAATCTGACTGGGAGGGCGCCCCTCACGCCCCAGCCAAGGCCAGGTCTTGGTGCTTGTTGGTGAGGTTCTGGCGTTGCAGGCATTTTGCCAGACGAAGCTGGGCACAGCAGTCTGCTCAGGGGAACCACGCACCCCGGGTCCTTAGGTCCTTTCCTGCAGTGCCTGCAGGACATTCTGTTCTGACCATGCCCAATGGACATGTGGTCTAAGGTGTTGGTCCGGAAGAACCCTTCCACCGACGACTGATGGTAGGCGGGCAATGCTCCAGCTGACTGGCAACATGGCGTGGCACTGCGCCAGGCCATCCTTCTCAACACCTGGGGGACAGGTAGAACCTCAGCAGGTGTGAACACTTGGTGCCACGTGCCGTGACGCTACCACTCCGGGGGCCTGATGCAGCCACACACGAACGGTGGCATCAGAATGAGGGCGACGTTGGGCACGCTTTTACCCCCGTTGTCTGTCCGACTTGTACATTTGTGGCCCGTCGCACCCGGTCCATCCTCGGCCCCCAGAGTAGAGGAAGATGGCCCGGGTCGATCCCTGTGGGTATGAGGGAGGGACAGGCCACACTTGTTGCCAAGACAGCAGCCCCGGAGAGCATCCTCACAACCTGATGACCAAATTCGTTCCCGTATGGAGTGGGAGCGTTGCCTCCCCACAGCTCCAGCTTCTCCCCACCCTGGCTATCCGCCTCCAGCCAATTTTTGTTACATGCCTCAGCCCCCCTGAAACAGATCCCAGCACTTTCAAGAAGTCAGGCTTGATGGTGTAGGGGACGGAGATCTGGTCGGGCCAGTTGCCAAAAAAGAGCATGGCCTCGCTCTTCATGCGGTTCACCCTGGCTCCCGTGGCCGACCTCAAATGGTCGCAGATTTATAATCAGTCTGCGGACCAACCCTGGGTCTCCGGGCAGAAGACAGGACATCGTCCATGTACAGGGAGGTCTTTACTTGAATGCCCCCACTGCCTGGCAATGTCACTCCTTTATGCTCGCATCCTTCCTGATGGATTCAGCAAAAGGTTAATACAGCTGACAAACAAGACAGGAGAGAAGGGGCAACCCTGACCTATCCTCCGACCTTACAGGGAAACTTGTCTGATTCCCACCCATTGATTTGGACTGCACTACGGATGTTGGTTGTCAGAGCAGTTTGAATCCAATTCCTGATTCCCTCCCCAAAACCCCATATTTGGAGAGCACGTCCCTCAGTACGTGTGCGAAATCCTTGTCGAAGGCTTCCCTGGTCCCAAGCTAACTAGGCAGGACATCCACCGTTGTCCTGCACGTAGGCGATGAGTAATTCTCTCGGCAGCGCTAGGCTGTCTGAGAATTTTCCTGCCAGGTACAGCACAGGTTTGGTCGGAGTGGAATGACCTGTCCCGAGCCAGTCTTGACCGGTTGGCTGGTGACGTTGCGACGGGATCTTTGTAGTCTTCATTCAGAGGTGTTATGGTTCTCCAAATCTTTAGTCCTTCATTTCCCCCTTTGTTTGTAGAAATTAGTGGTGATGTTGCCTTCTCATGGAGGTCTGACATGGTACAGCCCAGAATATGTCGTTTTGTACACTTCTAAGCAGGTCCGGGGCCCATCCAGTCCCACCAGAGCCAAATACAACTCGGCGTTAAGCCAACGCTTCCGGGAGTTCTTATTCGAGTCAAAGGAATGGATGGATCCAGTCAACTCCTCTAGGGGTCAGTGGCTGGTCCAGGACTCTCCCGCTTGCTGTCCTCCAAGACCTCCGTGATTGAGGACAGGAAGTTCTGGGAGGAGGTATGTCTGTGGCTCTTTTGGTCATACAAATCTGTGTAAAGGGATTTGGCAGATCTCAGCATGTCTGTTGCGAGATGCTACCGTGCCGTCCTCCTCCCTAGGCTTTCATCACAGAGTCCCCTTGTGACCCTTATGGAGAAGAAACGTGAGGCCACGTTCTCAACCTGCTCCACATGGCGGTACCTAGATCGGAAGTGACTTGGAGGATTCAGAGGTGATAGAGCTGAGCTTGCCGGTCCTTCAAATCTCTAAGTTCCTCCCTCACATCCACCCCCGCCTCGACTGCCGAAGGTGCAGTTGCTGCAAATCTGTCTGGTGTCTGGCACAATTCCCTCTGGCCTGTCTTGCTCTCTGAACCCCTTTAATTATGAGAAGAACCTCTTAATGTTCTCCTTGGTTGCTTCCCACCAGAGTTGTGGGGGAGCAACGAGGGGCTTCACCGTTCTCAACATGCGTAGAGTCCGCTTAGCTCCTCAACATTCTTGGGGGTCACAGTTTCGTGGTTAACTTCCACGTCCCTCTGCCTGCCTTCCGGTCCTCCCGTAGGGGACAGGAAGCCTGATGTAGGCAGGTGGTCGGAGATGAACACTGGGTGAGGTCAGTTGTGTCTCACCGGGACGGCCTTCCTGTCTTGTGAAGTCGAAAGTCTATCGGGTGGGCTCTAAACCGGTTCCGATCTCAGACAAGTGAAATGACTGCGGTGGGACCCGCCTGACAGGGTCGCTGAAGGCGGTCACGCAGCTAGCTTTGCGTCTTTTACATCTCCATCAGGAACTTGGACGTGCTGTCCAGTCTGCTGTCGGCACTGCCGGATCGTTCCAGCCGCCCCCTGCTTCTATGAGCAGTTGAAGTCACCGGCCAGAACGAGCTGCCGGGACGTGGCAGCAGCCACTGGGAGCTGTGGAGAACGTCAGTCCGCTCGCTCTGCGTGGGTGGAGTGAATGAGGGCATTCACATTTATCAGCCGGAGCGGAGAGGCACGGTGCACATAACATCCACCACGAGGAGACGCCTCCAAACCACTTCCTTGACCATCAGTGATGGTGAAGTTCCCTCCCGCAGCAAAAATCCCCAGGCCGGAAGCACGACAGTCATTTCCCCCCGACCTCACAGACAGTCCGTGGGCAACCATCTCGACCACCTCCGATCACCGCAGCGGAGGTTGTGGCAGCCCGCATCCTGAAGAAAAGTCACTTCTGCCTTGACCTTGGCCAGGTACTGAAGACATTAACACATCGCGCAGTGCTCTTTATACTGCGCACGTTAAAGATGCCAGTTTGGCTCCATTGTCTTTAGACTCACCTGGCCATTTCCATGTCCCCCCCATCATCCCACCGCTTCGGTGAATTGTCCTCAGCTTTCCTGTGGCTCAGGAAATCCAGCGGTGAGGTGAGTATCAGGTGGGCGTAACCAAAGTTGTCGTTGCGGGGGGCCTTCTCGGTTCCACCCCCTTTTGGGCTTTGCCGCTTCTTTGTTCTTTAGCTGGGGCCCTGGGCCGCTTGCACTGCTCCCTGTTGCCCGGAGCTGGGGCCATGGCGTTGCACTGCTCCCAGTTCCCCTGGAGCTGGGATCCACTTGCGTAGGTTTGTGATGATTCCTGTCTCCGGGGCCGGGAGCCCCTCAACACTGCGCTGCTCCCGATGTCTGGGGCTGGAAGGCCCTCGGCCACTTCTCGGCTCTCGGTCTCCTTTTCTCCCCCGTTTTCTTCCTTGCCTCCCCCCGTCTGGGACTTCCAGGTACGCCTCATCTCCGAGACGAGGAGGAGTGGTTGCTGCCTTCTATAGAGAAAGACACCCTTTTTTGTGATTTTCTTGTTGGACTTACCACGCTTTTCGGCCTGGCTCTTTGGGCTGCTACCCCTCTTCTCTATTACTTCACCATTGTCCATTTATCTCTTTGCTGTTCCCCATCCTCCATCGACCTCTCCCTCCTGGGGCCGGATGCTGGGCGTCTCTTTGGCACTTGGGGGCCGAGTGTGGTCGGGCTGTCCTGTCCGTGTCTCCCTCTTTTCTGCTGGGGGTTTCCTTGGCAGTGGTGCCGGGGGGTGCCTCACCCCCCTTTGCGGGTGCTGGGCAGCAGTCTCTTGTGCTGTGGCCGTGGGTGCTTGCAGGCTCTTTTAGGGCAAGCCCTGTAAAAGGTGGCCTGCCCTCCCGCCCAGGTTGCAGTTCTCTGCTGGCCTGAAGTCCTTTGTCTCATGGCCCCTCCATCGTGCCGTTTTTGCAGACAACTGCAGTGCAATGGGCCATCACATGCCGGCTTCTGTTGCATTTCTGCACAGCCTGGGTGCCCTACATAGGCTCAAGTATCCTCGGTTTCCTCCAATGCGAAAACGATGGGGGGGGTGGACTATTTCTCCATCCTTGTCCACCTCAGCTTTCCTTGACTTTGCCGCTTGCTGGTCCAAAATCCCGTTGCATGGTCCTTCAATCCACACAGTCTCTGGTTCCCCTCCACGTAGCGAGCCAAGGAAGGTGAGGACATCCACTACGGGCACAGTGGGTTAAACATGTGCACCGTAATGAACCTTTCCTTCTGGGTTGAGGGAGGGTGAAAGAGGGCCTGCACTTTCAGCTGCGACTGCGAGCTTCATTTCCCCTCTCCCGAAGACTTCCATCACCTTCTGCATCCGTTGGATACTTGAAGTAACATCATATATCCGTACCGGAAAATCTGGAGGCAGTAGATGTCCTTGGCCTCAATTTCGCAGCCTCTAGCAAGACCTTTTCTTCACGAACAGGTCAGTGAGAAGGGGTGTCCCCTTGCTGAGGTCCTTGACGTGCTTCGCAGGGTTTCGACATACCCTGCACTCCTGCTCTGCTCCTTGCTGGACCCCATCGTGGCTGAATATTAGGTGTTAGGATGGTTTCCCAACCAGCATGGATCACCTCTAAGCCGCAGTCCGACCGACCTCCTCAACGATTTTTCGCTCCGCAATCCCGGCCCTTGTCCCAAGGAACGCCAGTCAGAACTGTTCTGATAAGAAAGATTAGTCTCTTTCACAAAAGAACAGATACTACACTTGATCTTAGCCAAATGGCCGAGAACCGCCTTTGGTGATTCACGGTCCTCTCCCTGCCAGAAGTTAGTAAAAGGCGAAAGATTTATACGACTGAGAGAAAACCAGTGTGGCCGCTCAGAGTACGCAAAAAACCAACCCGATCTCCGGTGGCTCAGCACTTCAACTCCCCCTCCCTTTCCGTATCCGACCTCTCGGTCTGGGCCGTCACTCCTCATCCATGGCCAGAGTGAGCAACACCGCAAGTTGGAGGAACAGCACCTCATATTCCAATTGGGGAGCCTGCAATCCTTTGGGCTTGTTGAACATTGAAATATTCTCAATTCTGTTAACCCTTGGCTGTCCTCCTCCCCTTCCCACCTCTCCCTCAGCCCTCGGCCCTGCCTGACATTCCCTCTATCTCTATCTCCCTCCCCACCCTAGTCGCACCAGCCTTCTCATTTTCACACCACACAACTGCCCGCTTACAATGGCTTGATCCCTTTATCATCGATACTTTTTTGCATATCTTTCATTCATTGTTTCTTTATCTCTCCACATCACCGTCTATATCTCTCGTTTCCCTGATCCCTGACCAGTCTGAAGAAGGGTCCCAACCCGAAACGTCGCTTATCTCCTTCGCTCCTTAGATGCTGCTGCACCCGCTGAGTTTTCTCCAGCTTTTTGTGTACCCTCGATTCTCCAGCATCTGCAGTTCCTTCTTTAACACAATTGTCCCTAGTGTGTGTGTAGGATAGTGCCAGCGTTCGGGGATTGCTGGTTTGTGTGGATTCGATGGGTCGAAGGGAGGTGGCGCAGTGCTAGAGTTGCTGCCTTACAGAACTTACAGCGCCAGAGACTCGGGTTCGATCCTGGCCACGGGTGCTGTCTGTACGCGTTTTGTACGTTCTCCCCGTGACCTGCGTGGGGGTTTTTCTGCAAGATCCTCGGGTTTCCTCCTCCCACATTCTAAAGATGTCTAGGTTTGTAGGTTAATTGGCTTGGTAGAAGAAATGTAATTTGTCACTATTGTGTGCTGGATAGTGTTGATGTGTGTGGAGGCTCGCTGGTTCGGCGCGGACTCGGTGGGCCGAAGCGGCCTGTTTCCGCCGCTGGTATCTCTGAACTAAACTAAACTAACACATCGAGTTCTCAAAGTTTCCTTGCATTTTCTTTGGCTGAAGAGACAGAATTTCATTTGTTTTTTCTTCCTCCTGTAATAAATGTAGTAACAAATTAACTTGCTGAACTGTGTGTGTGTGTGTGTGTGCGTCAAAACTGATTTTCAGCTGTAATCCCAATATGCTGTTTATTCCCATTGAACAGGGGAGGTGAGAGCAATGAACAGGTTTTTATCAAGTCATTTCATTTCATGAGTTCATTTCATTTTACTAGTGAATTAATTGTTATCAACTTGCATTTAGCTGAAGCTATCTCCTGACAATCACAAACAAAATGTTCAGTTGGCATTGTTAATGAATGCTGTTCATAAGGCATGCTCTGTCTTTATATTATGCTTTGCTGAGCACTGCTGTCTGCGTTGTCACTCAGTCAGTCAGAGGCCGTGCGAGGCTTGTGCCAAGTCTGTGTTCATGGGAGGTGGTCTTGGCGGAGGGGAGGATTCTCCTCAAAATGCGCAGCATCCTGGACAATACAGCTCACCCCCTCCACGACACAGTGGTCAACCTGAGGAGCGCCTTCAGCAACAGACTGGTTCCACCAAGATGCAGCACAGAACGCCACAGGAGATCCTTCTTCCCTGAGGCTATCAAACTACAACTCATCGCCAGCCATCGAGCCAGCAACGCCATTCAATATGATCGTGGCTGATCATTCTAAATCAGTACCCCATTCCTGCTTTCTCCCCATATCCCAAAGAGCTATATCTAACTCGCTCTTGTCTAACTCTCTCTTGAAACTTCCGCCCACTTCTGTCATGGGGTAGGCTGACGTACCGTGGGACAGGGCTATTATTCAGCAAACGTAAGATGCAACAAAAAAATCTAAATCTATTTAAACAGAAAACAGCGTGGTCTCAAAGCAGCTGGGTACTCTGTTGAGCAATTCACTTCTGTCCGATTCGGATGAATTGTGCGTTTAACAGAGCAGGCTGTGCAGTGGGTGCACAAGAGCCAGGGCGGCACGGTGGCGCAGCGGTGGAGACCCGGGTTCAATCCTGACCACGGGTGCTGTCTGTAGGGAGCTTGTACTTTCTCCCCGCGACCGCGTGGGTTTCCTCCCACACTCCAAAGACGTGCAGGGGTCACGCAGGTCACAGAGAGAACGTATAAAGTCCATACAGACAAGCACCCGTAGACGGGATCGAACCCGGGTCTCCAACGCTGTAAGCGCACTATAAGGCAACAAATCTACCGCTGCAGCACAGCGTCGCCCCTGATCATAAATGAAGCAATAATGCTTTACAATAACACTTTGCAAAGAGTAATTTCAGGCAGTTTGACCTCTGTTATGTAACAGCTGCTTCCATTTGTTTTAGTTAGCTGTTGTTGGTAATTTTTTCCTTCATTATTAGTTACTCCTTCCACTAGAACCATCCTTCACTTACGTCCATTTACCGCCCACTTTGTCTTGCTCCATCATCGCTTACCATTTATCTCTTCCGCCTTCCACTCTGTCGAGAGTTCCCTGTTGTTTCATCCACTCCTGCTTTCTCGGCTTCTCCCCTTCCCTAAAGCCCACCATGTTCTTTTGATAAGTCGTTGGGGAACACCTTGCTATGGAGGGACATCCTTGCTATTGAGGGAGTGCAGCGTAGGTTTACAAGGTTAATCCCCGGGATGGCGGGACTGTCATATGCTGAGAGAATGGAGCGGCTGGGCTTGTACACTCTGGAGATTAGAAGGATGAGAGGGATTCTTATTGAAACATACAAGATTGTTAAGGGTTTGGACACAGGGGGGCTAGAGGCAAGAAACATGTATTTTTATTTTCCCGATTTGGGGTGTGGGTGGTGGGGTTTGGGGGTGGTAAAAAACAAGGAAAAAGAATCTTTATTGGCGGGGGGAGTCGGCCAGATGACCCCCCAGGGGCCATCTCCGTCCCCCCAGTTTAAGAATAAGGAGTAAGCCATTTAGAACGGAGACGAGGAAACACTTTTTCTCACAGAGAGTGGGGAGTGTGTGGAATTCTCTGACTCGGCGGGCGGTGGAGGCAGGTTCTCTGGATAATTTCAAGAGAGAGCTAGATAGGGCTTTTAAAGAGAGTGGAGTCAGGGGATAGGGGAGAAGGCAGGAACGTGGTAGGGGGGGGGTGGGGGGGGGGGGTACTGATTGGGGATGAGCAGCCATGATCACGTTGAATGGTGGTGCTGGCTCGAAGGGCCGAATGGCCTACTCCTGCACCTATAGTCTATTGCCATTGGCCAGTTCCCAGTCTCGACTGTAGTTGTTGAACGTGACCCTTTACATCAAATGAGCCAGGCAATAGATTGGGGACTAAGATTGGGCGCTTTTAAAGGCAGTCGCTCTACCGTTAGTTTTGGGGCTAAAAAGAATATAGCACTAAAAAGGAGGTTTTTAGAGGCACTGCATTGAAGACGCCTCTGCCCACAGCCTGTCCATTTTTCCTATCTTTTTTTGTAATTTTAGTTTGTCTAAATAGTTTTGTTTGGGGATTCTTCAGTTTATCTATGTGGGGGAGGGGGGAGGGGTAAGGGGGAAACCGCTTCCCAGTCGCTTCCTGGCGAGGATGTGACTATTTCTCCGAGTGGCGTCCTCGCCCACCTCGCGGCCTACCACTGGATCGGAGCGGCCTTTCCTACCGGAGACCGGGGGCCGGAGCAGAGCTTCGGCAGCGGCAGCGCGGCACTGGAATCACAGCGGAGCGGGCGATACCTACCTGGATCGGTGTTCGAAGCTCCGGAGCGTTGGGCTCGCTGCTCCAACATCGAGGAGCTGTGGCTCGCGGAGCTCCCAGCGCGGGCCAACATCGTGGAGTCCCTGGGGCCCTTTGCCGAGGGCAGCCAGCGTGAATCTCCGCCCGGCTCTGCCTGGGGACGTCGGGAGCCGCGGACTCCAGTAGGAAGCGGCCGTTTTGGAGGTCCAAGCCGCTGAGGTTGGCCTCCCGTCCGACATCGGAGTTCCAACATCCGGGCGAGCAGGCCTGAGCGGCGGGCTGCCCGTAGCAGCGACTGCGGAGGGCTCCGGAGGCCCCGACCACGAGTGAACATCAGAGGAAGAGACTGACTTTGGTGCCTTCCCTCACAGTGGGAAACTTTGATTCTGCTGTGTGGGGATGTTTTATGTTGAACTCTATTGTGTGTTGTGTTTATTATTATATGGCTGTATTGTGATCACATTTCACTGTGCCAACTGGCACATGTGACAAATAAATGTATCTTGTATCTTGGTCGTTGTTCTGTTGGCCAGCATGATGGTGCCCATGGTGGAGTCACTGCCTTACAGCACCAGAGACAAGGGTTCCATCCCACCTAAGGCAGCAACTCTCGATAGGCACGTGGGAGGAGAACGTGCAAACTCCACGCAGACAGCACCCGAGGTCAGGATCGAACCCGAGTCGCCGAGGCTGTGAGGCAGCGTCTCTACCAGCTGCGCCACCGTGCCGCCAGTCATTTTGAACCTCTCTGTTATAGGGTAACCAATGGCAGGTGCTAATAACTGGAATTTGCAAGGATTTAAAATTTGGACTAAGAATATAGAAAAATGTGCTTAAGTTACACTTGACAGGTCAATTTTGGAGCACAATCACCAGTTTAATAAATCGCCCGTTACTTCTGACACCAACTCTTGGCCTTTCCATTTTGCTCCTACACGCTCCTCTTAAATTTTTCGAAGGCAAACATTTCCCAGCTTGTCCAGCTAAATGTGTCAGCTGTGGATGTTCTGACAACCTTTGGGGGGAAAAGAAGCAGTAATTATTAAAAAGGGCGAGTGTTTTAATTAATCTCTGATGTCCCTGCTGTCATCGAGCAGAGATATCTCCATAGAAACTTTTCAAAGGGCTTAACAAAGAACTGTTTTGAAGCATCTAAGAAGGAACTGCAGATGCTGGTATAAACCGAAGATTGACACAAAAAGCTGGAGTTACTCAACAGGACAAATAAATCAGGATCTCTGAAGAGAAGGAATGGGTGACGTTTCGGGTCGAGACCCTTCTGTGTGGCAACTCGTGTGGTAGCTGAGCAGGGGAAGACTAGGATCTCATCACTCTTACAGACGCGCCTTCAACGCAGTTAATTCAGAAATAATGATTTTGAAGTGTATTGAAGGCCAAACCAATAGACAGTGTGTATACACAGCAAGGAGAGGAATTCAGGTGATCCTTTGTTAACATGGAACTTTTATTGACAACATGTGCAGGAGAGAACTGCAGATGCTGGTCTAAAGCGAAGATAGACACAAAATGCTGGAGTAACTCAGCGGATCAGGCAGCATCTCTGGAGAGTAGGAATGGGTGACATTTCGGGTCGAGACCCTTCTTCAGTCAGGGGAAAGTGAAACGCGAGATATAAACAGTGATGTAGAGAGACATAGAACAAATGAATAAAAGATCGGCAAAAAAAGAACCATGTTAAAGGAAACAGGCCATCGTTAGCTGTTGGCTGTGAGCTGAGAACGAGTTACAGATAACAACACACGTCAACTCAGTCTGAAGAAGGGTCACGACCCAAAACATCATCTATTCCTTTTCTTCAGAGATGCTGCCTGACCAGCTGAGTTACCCCAGCTTTTTGTGTCTATCTTCGGTTTAAACCAGTATCTGCAGTTCCTTCTGACACATTGCAATTAAAGCCTTGCTCTAACTTAATGCAGCAATCAGCTTAAAAGCCTCTCAAAGCTGATCAGTGACAAAGAGAAGCTGTCAGTTTGTGTTTACAAACTGTTTACTGATTCTCTACAGCTTCTACTTATCTCTTCCTTGGTTTCCACAACACTAACCCTTTACATTTACAAAGAGTCTTTTCATGTGGTCAAACATTCACAGATTGCTTCACATTAACACAGTCGGGCAAAAAAAATCCAACGCTGAACTGCCTTAAGGGCCTGTCCCACTTGCATGCGATTGCGTCCGTTTGGCGCGACCAAACGGAAGCGGAGTTCGCGCTAAGTATGCGTAAAGATCGCGCGTGCCGTAATTTGCGTCATACTTGCCAATCAGCTGGGCAGGAGGCGGGCCAACTGAATTTGGGCATCGCACGGTGTCTGGCGGTGACATCATCATGCGATGCCACGCCGGGCGGTGACGTCATCGCGCAACGCCACGCGCTAGGCCTACGCCGTCAAGACGCTGCGTACGACATCAAGACTCTGCGTACGACCGCAATGCGCCGGCGTGCCGACAGGCCAATGGCGCGAGAAGATTTCGGCCACTGCCAGAATTTCAGAGCCCCGCGCGATGTGGGGACCAGCCCCGCACAACTCCGCGCTTCTAAGTGGGACCGGCCCCGCGCGGCCATACGGTGCCCATACGCCTCAAGCGACCACGAGGTCGCTTAATTTGTGAGCCAAGGTCGCGTAAGTGGGACAGGCCCTTGACAGTGCTTGCAGCGCAGGAGACCTGGGTTCAATCCCGACTACAGGTGCTTGTCTGTACGGAGTTTGTACGTCTCTCCCCGTGAACCGCATGGGTTTTCTCCTAGATCTTCGGTTTCCTCGCACATTCCAAAGACGTGCTGGTCTATAGGTTAATTGGCTTGGTGTAAAGGGCCTGTCCCACTTGGGTGTCATTTACGTCTAATTTACGTGTCGTCATTTGCGCGTCACGACGTACGATGCGCGCATTGTGCCGCGCACGTGATGCGCGCACGGTGCGCATTACGCGCGCATGCTGCGTGGTGACGTAGCAGTGACGCGCGGCCGCGCCCCAGGATTTTGGTATGTACAAAAATACCCGTGACGTGCAAATGACGCCCAAGTGGGACAGGCCCTTAAGTGTAAATTGTCCCAAGTGTGTGGAGGATAATGTGCGGGTCGGCACGGACTCGGTGGGCCGAAGGGGCTTGTTCCCGTGCTGTATCTTTAAACTGAGCTACATTAAACTAAAAGAACTAGTTAACAGCGTTGGTTTGAACAAATATGTGTGTGAAGGAACTGCAGATGCTGGTTTACACCGAAGATAGACTCAAAATGCTGGAGTAACTCAGCGGGACAGTCGGCATCTCTGGAGAGACGGAATGGGTGATGTTTTGGGTCGTGACCCTCCTTCAGATTTCAGAACAAATGGAGGAGAGTTTGATAGAGAGACAGAAACATGCGGGGTGGTGAATCTGTGGAATTCAATGCCACAGACAGCTGTGGAGGCCAAGTTATTGGATATTTTTAAGGCGGAGATCGACAGGTACTTGATTAGTACAAGTATCATGGGGTTAATGGGAGAAGGCAGGGAGAATGGGGTTGAGAGGGAAAGATAGATCAGCCACGATTGAACAGCGGAGTGGACTTGATGGGCCGAATGGCCGAATTCTGCTCCTAGAACTTGGGAACTTCCTCAATGGGGAGGCCCCTTTCAACCCTTTGCTTGATGACAAACTCCGGAGTTTGGAAAGGCACTTGAATCAACACACACTTCTGACGCGGAGCTGAAAGTGTTAGTAACACAGTCGAGGTGAATTCTCTCAGTTCATTAAGGGGCAGGTTGGCTAATCTAGTGCGATCGTTAGCGATGTTTCTCCCCCTGGTGCTTTGCTTGTCGGAGTCGGATGGGGGAAGATGGGAGATTGCCACCTTTCAGTGCCAGAAGAATCAACATCAATCATTCAGAGTCACTGCTGCTCAGTTGCCTGTGGAAATCACCTTCAAGTTACCAGACGAATATTAGTGGCGACAAGCAGACAGTTAATTTGGGGACAAGTATCCTGATGCATGAGGTGACAGGGCCCATCATTACTCAAGTGCTGTCGGAGATAAGCTCCTTCACGTAACTCCCAGGGCAGAGCGTTTGACGGCACTGGGCCTGTACTCGCTGGAGTTTAGAAGGATGAGGGGGGACCTCATTGAAACGTACCGAACAGTGAAAGGCCTGGATAGAGTGGGTGTGGAGAGGATGTTTCCACTAGTGGGGGAGTCTGGGACCAGAGGTCATAGCCTCAGAATGAATGGACGTTCCTTTAGGAAAGAGATGAGGAGGCATTTCTTTAGTCAGAGGGTGGTGAATCTGTGGAATATCTTTACCACAGACAGCTGTGGAGGCCAAGTCAATGGATATTTTTTTTTTTGGCAGAGATAGATCTATTCCTGATTAGTACGGGTGTGAGCAATTTTGGGGCCCACATCTGAGGAAGGATGTGCTGGCACTGGAGAGGGTCCAGAGGAGGTTTACGAGAATGATCCCAGGAATGAGTGGGATAGAATATGATGAGCATTTGGCGGCACTGGGTCTGTACTCACTGAAGATTAGAAGGATGAGGGGTGGGGGACCTCATTGAACATAAGTGCATAAAAGTGTACAAGATCATGAGAGGATTAGATCGGATAGATGCACAGACTTCCTTGCCCAGAGTAGGGGAATCGAGAACCAGAAGACATGGGTTTAAGGTCATCAGGGAAAGATTTAATAGGAATCTGAGGTAACCTTTTCACACAAAGCGTGGTGGGTGTAAGGATCAAGCTGCCAGAGGAGGTAGTTGAGGTCGGGACAATTGCAGCATTTAAGAATCAATTATGCAGGCACATGGATAGGTGCAGAGTCAAATTCCATCCTCCTGCACATATTTTCTATGCTAGGATAGGTTTAGAGGGATGTGGGCCAAAAGCAGGCAGGTGGAACTAGTGTAGCTGGGACCTATTGGCCTGTGCGGGCAAGTTGGGCCGAAATGCCTGTTTCCACGCTGAATCACTATTCGGCTCCATGGCATCTGGCTGATCAATGGGTACCCTTTGTCAATAGGCCACATGATCATTTGTTAAGATTACAAAGGTCCACAGTATAGAAACATAGAAAATAGGTGCAGGAGTAGGCCATTCGGCCCTTCGAGCCTGCACCGCCATTCAATATGATCATGGCTGATCATCCAACTCAGTATCCTGTACCTGCCTTCTCTCCATACCCCCAGATCCATTTAGCCACAAGGGCCACATCTAACTCCCTCTTAAATATAGCCAATGAACTGGCCTCAGCTACCTTCTGTGGCAGAGAATTCCAGAGACTCACCACTCTCTGTGTGAAAAATGTTTTCCTCATCTCGGTCCTAAAGGAATTCCCCCTTATCCTTAAACTGTGACCCCTTGTTCTGGACCTCCCCAACATCGGGAACAATATTCCTGCGCCTAGCCTGTCCAACCCCTTAAGAATTTTGTAAGTTTCTATAAGATCCCCCCTCAATCTTCTAAATTCTAGCGCGTACAAGCCAAGTTTATCCAGCCTTTCCTCATATGAAAGTCCTGCCATCCCAGGAATCAGTCTGGCGAACCCTCTCTGTGCTCCCTCTATGGCAAGAATGTCTTTCCTCAGATTGGAGACCGAAACTGTACGCAGCCAAACTGTATGTGTTAGAGTCATTGATCACGTCTAGCTGATCAATCGTTACCCTTTATAAGTAACGCACGTACATGTGCGAAGATTATGAGGATCCACATTATGTGCTGGAGTCATTGATCATGTCTGGCCCTTCACAATGGCAGCACATCCGTGCATAAGTGGTACACTTTTCCACGTTGGACTTCACTTCCTTATCAAGGTTCATCTGGTTTGAGCTACCAAGATTCCTTTGAATCCCCAATTTCTCCTGACGTAGGGAGGAGACGTATATTCAGGTGTGGGGAAGGAATGGGCTTGTATTCACACGAATAGACAATAGGTGCAGGAGTAGGCCATTCGGCCCTTCGAGCCAGCACCGCCATTCAATGTAATCATGGCTGATCATCCCCAATCCGTACCCTGTTAATAGACAATAGACAATAGGTGCAGGAGTAGGCCATTCGCCTCTTCAAGCCAGCACCACCTTTGAAGGATGAGAGCGGATTTAGAAGGGATCTTATAGAAACATAGAAACATTCTTAAGGTATTAGACAGGCTAGATGCAGGAAAAAAAGTTCCCCATGTTGGGGGAGTCCAGAACCAGGCGTCACAGTTTAAGAATAAGGAATATGCCATTTAGGACTGAGATGAGGAAAAACGTTTTCACCCAGAGAGTTGTGAACCTGTGGAATTCTCTGCCACAGAAGGCAGTGGAGACCAATTCACTGGATGTTTTCAAGAGAGAGCTAGATTTAGTTCTTAGGGCTAATGGAATCAAGAGATATGGGGGGAAAAGCAGCAATGGAGTACTGATTTTAGATGATCAGCCATGATCATATTGAATGGCGGTACTGGCTCAAGGGGCCGAATGGACTATGCCTGCTCCTATTTTCTATGTTTCTAAGTGCCAGCAGTGAAGCCAGTTCAGCACCAAACAACAGAGAAAAATAACCCGAGGCACTTGGAGGACATGCAATCAGTCCAAAGTATTTGCACTGAGACCTGATCGCTGCTATCAATCTGCAGCTGAAGGAAAGGGAGTCATCAATCAAGATCATCAAATGCTTAGAGGAAGCTTGTAAACATACATTTTCTCGAAGGTCCTGTCATCACTCAAGCCTCAACCATCCATCTCTCTCGCTCCCGTCATCAGCTTTTCTCCCGAACGAGCGCCGCAGAGCTGCATCTCAGGCCCGTCCGGTTCAATGGTTCAATGCTCCTGTTCCGTTAATTGTCACGTGTACTGAGGTGTTGCGCACTATTCAGTCAGCGGGAAGACAATACATGATTACAATCGAGCCTTTTACAGTGCACAGATGCATGATGAGGGAATAACGCTTAGTGCAAGCAAGTGTAAAGCCAGTAAAGACCGATGGAGGATAGTCCCGCCACGAATGCACAGCGCAGTGAATTTCTATTGCACATCCCGCAAATGCACAGTCACCTCACTTCTGCACCGCTTACAAAGAGAAGTCCAAAGTCGGAAGCCTGGTCCACTTGCTGGAAGTACTGGAAGACTAGAGGGCGTTGCTTTAAGATCAGTGCGAGAAAGTGTAAAGGAGACATGTGTGGCAAGTTTTTTTACTGAGGTGGTGGATGTCTGAATGCGCTGCCTGAATAGATACGATTGGGGCATTTAAGAGCTTTTTTGATAGATGTGTGATTATGCAGGGCCAACTTGCCCACATTGACTAACGTCCCATCTACACTAGTCCCACTTGCCCGCGTTTGGCCCATATCCATGTACCTGTTTAAATGCTTCTTAAACGTTGGGTTAGTCCTAGCCTCAACTACCTCCTCTGGCAGGAGGAAGGACATTAGAACCCTAATTTGAGGAAGGACATACTTGCTATTGAGGGAGTGCAGCGTAGGCTTACAAGGTTAATTGCTAGACAGGGCTCTTAAAAATAGCGGAGTCAGGGGATATGGGGAGAAGGCAGGAACGGGGTACTGATTGGGGATGATCAGCAATGATCACATTGAATGGCGGTGCTGGCTCGAGGGGCCAAATGGCCTACTCCTGCACCTATTGTCTATTGGCAGCTTGTTCCATACACCCACCACCCTTTGTGTGAAAAAGTGACCACGCAGTTTCCTGTGAAATCTTTCATCTTTCACCTTAAAGCTATGTCCTCTGGTTCTTGATTCAACACATCACATTGTTGCTGGTGACATATTGCTGCGCACAGTAGATTATGTTTTCCACAGTGACCGTGCTTCCAAACTGTCTAATGAGAGTTAAAACAACCTGCAAAATTCTGAAAGTATCTTTTTTTAAAAAGCAACATCAATTTGTCCTTTTCAAGTTGAGAGCAAAGCCCGGGGTTTTAGCATGATTTCAGATCCGTGAATTTGATTTTGTCCGCAGAGGAGAATGGGCAGCACGGTGGCACAGAGGTAGAGTTGCTGCCTCACAGCGCCAGAGGCCCGGGTTCGATCCTGACTACGGGTGAATGCCTGTACAGAGTTTGTACGATCTCCCTGTGACCGCGTTCGTTTTCCCCGGGTGCTCCAGGTTTTCCTCCCACGCTCCAATGACGTACAGGTTTGCAGGTTAATTAGTTTCGATACAAATTGTAAATTGTCCCTCGTGTGTGTAGGATAGTGTTAGTGCACTCGCAGTGATCACTGGTCGGCAAGGACACGGAGGGTCAGTTTCCGAGCTGTATCTCTAAAGTCTAAACTAAATTAAACTAACGCTAAAAGAGTGAAATAACAGAGAAATTTCCAGTCATGTATTCACATTGTCGCGCATAATTGTCTCAAATAACCCATCAGCCATGCACACTGCAAATACAGTAGGTCTGAAGAAGGTCTCAACCTGAAACGTCACCCACTCCTTCTCTCCAGATGTATTTATACCCATCTCTAATTTTACTTCGGAGTCACGTGAGTGACTATGTGAAGAAGCCCCGCCAGAGCGCATGCTTGTCATTACGTCAGACGCATTGGCAAGCACCGGACTGGTGGGGCAACGCTCCTGCCGGCGGTAAGTTTCAACCTAGAAGGTAAGTGTTTTTTTACTTACCAGCGTTCTTTGTTCGAGCAGGAGCCTCTCTTTACAGAGGTTTCCTGCCGGATTTATCGGAGGTCCGATGCCTAAGCCGGCTATGGGGGGGGGGGGGAACCCCGGTCCGACCGCAGAAGCGGATAGCCGGCAAAAAGATCGGGTTTCCTGATAACAGCCGCTGACAAAGCAGTCAGTGGCTTCCAGCCTGCGGGTTGCCGTTTAAATAATGCTAGAGTCGCTGACAGTCGGTCAGCGACTCACAGACACGGTGCCCCAGGCATGGAGTTAAATTGGAGGGAGAGAGAACTTGTGCAGCCCTATTGGAACTCAGGTGAGTCGGGCTGCAAGGGTTCCTCTTCGATAATAAGGGTATTTCACCCTTTACAAATTCACACTACCAAATTAGTGAGACTCCACTATAATAGCGCGGGTCTATGGGAGAGCCGCGCCAGCAGCGCCTGGAACAGAGCTGCTTCATGGGGAAAAAATGCGCCAGCCTCTACGAGAGGCGGCGCCTGCAATGCCTAAGGACAGGGTTTAATCAAGGTCTCCCTGCTGGAGGGGGAGACCAGGATGGGTCAGTATTCTACTGACGCCGTATCTGTCACAGCGCTGGCCTCCACAGAGCCGCGCTAGCAGCGCCTGCGATAGGCCCGCTTCATGTGTGAAAATGCCGGCCTACGGGAGAGCCGCGCCAGCAGCGCCTAGGAGAGGGCTGCTCAAGGTCTCCCTGTGGCAAAGGGCAGACCAGTTCGGGTCAATGGGTTGCTGACACCGAACTTTTTCACAGCACAGGCCTACGGGAGAGCCGCGCCACAAGCACCTGTTGACGGGGCTGTGTGTATGACCTCCCGTGAGCATCAGCCGGGAGAGCCAGGGCAGTAGGATGCTGACCCTGAAGTTGGTGTCACTGCTTATGTGCATACACCAAATCACAAGAGCCACGCTCCAGGTATCCCGGATGTGGTTTGCAAAAAGTCGGGGATGACAATTTGGCCAGCAAATTAATGGTCCTCACCAATTCCAGGACTTCATAATGGGGGAAAAAAATTCACATATCAAACACCTGTTTACTGTGCGTCGCTCTAAAGGAGCGCATCATGAGGGCGCATGAATTAAGGCTGCAAAAGACCTAAAAAATAAATATATAAAAAACTGGTGGAAGCAGGAATTATACCCATTTGTTAGTTTAATATTTATGAATAAATATCCAGCCTACGCTGAACCCACGGTTCACAGCCTTGCGCAGATCCTCTAGTACCTAGGGGAATACCTGGACGATGAGACTAAAACTGAGGCCAGGATGCCACCTCAAAAACCATATCCTTTCAGATTATGAAACAGTAAGTGAATATTGGACTGTATCCGGGATCTCGAATAGGTATCTCGGAAGTACATCCACTCGTACAAAATAGACACAGTTTGGTATTGGGATTCAATACCACTAACTCTATAGGTGGATGATGCATATCAGCCTTAACAAATTGTGTCCAATTCCCCACCCAAAAGGACGATGGTGGGTGTCGAGTTATTCTGGGCCGGAACATACTTAACCCTTAAGGTCCATTATAAAAGGTTTAAATAAAAATGTCAGTATTGTAACTGGGATAAAAAAAGGGTGTTATATTGGCAGCCATAGATCTGAAAGATAAATATTCAGCTACCCACACACCTGTTGAGAGGTTAGGTCCTCACCCATCTAATTAAACTTAGATTAGTACCATTTAGAATGATTGGCTATTTGAGGTCATCATTGGTTAATTAACATGACAGTACTTTGGCTACGGCCAAAATTGTAACTAATGTCTCGCGATGTACTAGCGACATTCTGACTCAATAACCTTAGTTTACAAAAACTTGATGAGAGCTTCAGGATGAGGAGCCACTGATATCAAGTCTGGCTGGGAGGGCAGGTAGGTCAATTCTGTGTGAAACTGGTGAGGCATCTGGGTCTCAGATAACCCTGCAAGGCTGGACAAACATAAAATGGTGAACTGGTATGGATTGCCTAGAATCTGTTGTATCTGGTTAAATTATCAGTACCTGTATTCGGCATGGGAACTAAATCTAGAGGCAGTAGCGGAGGATACATTCTCGCTACAATGGGGATGTATGTTCTTACGCTTCCCCCATTTCTTCCTCATTCAATCAATGTCTCACCAAAATAGAGTATGACTACACTTAGGTGTTTTAGTGGGTTCTAAACTGGTCCACACAGCATGGTCCCATTGGTTTGAGACGGCATTCAAATGACACAGCATTCATGATCATCCCAATTACAGTAACTTGTTGGTTCACACTGGGACAGGAGGGAAGTTCCCCTTTACATGCGCATATTAATGTATTGATTTGTATCTTCTGACCAGACTGTTCCAGGGACTCAGACTATTGAGTCGAACCGTCGATGTGATTACGATGGTCTGGAGAGATAATACTAAAAAACAATATGCATTTCATATTAAGAAATGGGAGATGTCCTGTTTACAGTTAAATATATCTTATCATAAGTTGCAGGCATAACGGATGTATTGGAGTTCCTGGCTACATTGCATTTTGACGAGCAGTTAAGCTATAGTGCAATTTATAGTGCTAGAAGTACTTTGTCCTCCTACTTAGGGCAAGGGTCCGGACAACACTCTGTCGGATCTCATCTATTGGTGGTCGATTCATAGGAGGTATTTTAACAAAACCCTCCCAGACATACGTTCAGAAATCTGGGATGTGAGCATAGTTCTCACGCTGCTTTGGCAATGGGCTCCAATTACATCTCTGCCTTTCAGGAAGTTAACACTCAAAAGTGGTCATGTTCATGGTGCAGCATTATGGGTCCAAGTATTGCAAAAGGTTTGACTGGAATGCATTCTTCTGTGGATGATATTGTGTTTTATGCATACGATCTAATCAAACAGAGCAGGCCAGGGATGGCTGGAACCAAAATAAGCTTAAAATATACCCTTTGATCTAAGACTATATGTAATTACGCATCTGAGCTAATAATATCAAGGTCATCAAGAGTCTCAGAGGCTCTGAAACAGCGATGGTCATCAGCCACATAAAACCTCATACAAAGGTGTCAGTACAAGCTATTGCTAGATGACCGAAACAGGTTTGCATTTTGCTGGTGTGGACACTGATGTGTTTAAATCACTCCACCAGGGCGGCATCAACGTACGCAGCAAAGGCACAGGACGTGCCATTAGACCAAATCCTCACCGCAGGATAGTCCAGTTAAGGAACCTTTTAGGGTTTCTGACAAACCTGTCCTCGCAATGCAAAGATTGGGCAAGCTGTTTTGGTTTCTGTTTGAGTTCTCCTTTGTAATTTCCCCTGCGAAAGAGGGGTGTTACTGTTGTGTAAAATGTTATTGTTTAAGACATTTATTGTATAAATTAAACAATGTTTGATACATTATTTGGTTATCCTGTGTCAACCAAGGCAGTGTATCATATGGAACTGTATCTGCGGCAGGAAATCACAGAGCTTTGAAATCTTCACGTAGTCACTCACGTGACTCCGAAGTAAAATAGTAGGATTAAACGAGAAACTTACCAGTTTGAAGTTTGATCCTTATTTTATGAGGCATTACGATGAGGGATTTACGTGCCCTCCGCTCCCACCCTCATAATCTAAAGGATCAACTGGTAGTTCTAGTCTTCTAAAAGCCTTACTATGTTACTTCGGCTATTGGGTTTCTGTGTTTTCACGCCGCTGCTTTGAAGTATGACAAGCATGCGCTCTGGCGGGGCTTCTTCACGTAATCCCTCATCGTAACTCCTCATAAAATAAGGATCAAGCTTCAAACTGGTAAGTTCTCATTTAATCCTACTATTACATTGAAGAAAGGATTGTTTTCTATGCTTCTTGCAACAGGTGGCCCGGTCAACAAAAGGCCTTGTACGGATTGGAGGTTTTCAGGTCCGATCACCACTGTGTGAGATGGAGTACTAGTTGGGTTTAACCTATGATGAGCGTTTGTCGGCAATGGGCATGTACTCGCTTGGAGTTTAGAAGAATGAGGTTGGGGGCCTCATTGAAATGTACCGAATAGTAAAAGTCTTGGCATAGTGCGCATGTACAATGTTTCCACTCGTGGGTGAGTCTAGCACTAGAGGTCATAGCCTCAAAATTAAAGGATGTTCGCTTAGGAAGGAGATGAGGAGGAATTTCTTTAGCCAGAGGGTGGTGAATCTGTGGAATTCTTTGCCACAGAAGGCTGTGGAGGCAAAGTCAGTGGATATATTTAAGGCGGAGATAGATAGATTCTTGAGTAGTACGGGTGTCACAGGTTATGGGGAGAAGGCAGGAGAATGGGGTTGAGAGGGAGAGATAGATCAGCCACGATTGAATGGCGGAGTAGACTTGATGGGCGGAATGGCCTGATTCTACTCCTATCACTTATGGTCTTACGACTTATGACCAATGGTTGCTCCGACTGTGCCAACCTTCCAAAACCATCGCCACTTCCTCCCACTGCACCACTCGTACGATAATAACATTTGAAAGGTTCACAACTGCAGAGTGCTGTGGACATAGCCCAGACCATCAAGCAAACCTACCTCCCCTCCATTGAGTGATTAGAAAGGAACTGCAGTGACTGGGTTTATACCAAAGAGAGGCACAAAGTGCTGGAGCAACTCAGCGGCTCAGGCAGCATCTCTGGAGAAAAAGCATGGGTGTGACCTTTCAGGTTGGGACCCTTTTTCAGACCGAAAGTAGAGGGGAGGGAACTAGAGGTAGGAAATGGGCCAGACAGATCGGGGCAGGCAATAGATGACCAAGGAAGGGTGGAGCCCACGGTGGTCTATTGTTGGAGAGAAGGTACTCCAGCATTTTGGGTCTACCTTCGACTTAAAACAACATGTAAGATTCTTTCTCATCCTTCTCCCCAGAGATGCTGCCTCACCCGCTGAGTTACTCCAGCATTTTGTGTCTACGATTTAAACCTGCATCTGCAGTTCTTTCTTACACACTTGGTCCATTGTGGGCTGGGGGAGAGGTGATAACGAGAGGAGACAAGGATGCGAACTAGTAGGATAACTTGCGTGGGGGAGAGGATGGGGTATACAGGGGATGCTTGGAATTTGAGAAATCAACGTTCATACCTCCGGATTGTAAGCTGCCCAAACGAAATACGAGGTGCTGTTCCTCCAATTTGTGTTCTGGCCCAGGTCAGAAAGGTCAATATGGGAATGGGAAGTTTAAATGTTTGAAAATCAGGAGATCACATCGCCCAAAGCAGACTGAGCATAAAGGGGCTGTCCCACTTGAGCGACCTAATACGCGAGTTCACCCTTGACTCATACTCGCAGCATGGTCCGCACGAGGTCATAGAGACATCCACGAACTCCTACGGACCCGCTACGGACATTCTCCGAGTTCGAATCAGGGGAAAACACGGGAGAACTCTTGAATTACCTCGTACAGTGGGACAGGCCCTTTAGGCAGCAACTCTACCGCTGCGCCTCTGTGCCTTGGTGAAGTAGGAACTTCCTCTTTACTTTTACTAAGTTGCTGTATTAGGAGACGACATGACGGACGCGGAAGAGCACTCATTTCCATTTTAATAAACATCCAACTGTGTCCACCGATCACCTGGAGATTCAAAGCAAGAGACATTCGCTTTTATTTTGCATGGTACAACATATTCAACCCGTTTGCAGGTGTTTGGCTCAGACTCCAGGGATAAATCACCTGCTCCACTCATTACCTCGTTGTCTTTTCCCTTTCAACACACCCGGGCAATTCTCCATACCGTCACCTTTCGCCCACGCAATCATCTTAATCACTTATCGGGCACAGAGCGTAATGAGAAAGTCAAAACAGTGGCATCTGCATGGTTAGTTATATAGTTTCTGTTATCATGCCAAAGCACCTGAATGCATTTCATTTCACAGGGACTTTACAACAGCAGTCGCAGCAGCACTTTGATCTGCAAAGAGAAGGTGGCGCGTTGGAATAAATGACCTTGGGAACTGAGGTTTCATTGCAATAACCAAGAGCGCAGCGGTAGATTTGGTCTTCTAACAGTGCCAGAGACCAGGCTTCCATCCTGACTGTGGCGGGTGTTGTCTGCACAGAGTTTGTACGTTCTCCCCGAGACCACCGTGGGCTTTTGCCGGGTGCTCCGGTTTCCTCCCACACTCCAAAGATGTACAGGTTTGTAGGCTAATTGGTTTGGTAAATAATTACAAATTGTCCCTTGTGGGGCCACAGTCTTAGAATAAAGGCGAGGCCATTTAAGACTGAGGTGAGAAAAAACGTTTTCACCCAGAGAGTTGTGAATTTGTGGAATTCCCTGCCACAGAGGGCAGTGGAGGCCAAATCACTGGATGGATTTAAGAGAGAGCTCTGAGGGCTAGTGGAATCAAGGGATATGGGGAGAAGGCAGGCATGGGATATTGATTGCGGACGATCAGCCATGATCGAAGGGCATGTGACTTTATTGGCACCGTACAATGGCCTCCTCCTGCACCTATTCTCTATGTTTCTATGTGTGTGAGCATAGGATAGTGTATGTGTGCGGGGATCGCAGGTCGGCACGGACTCGGTGGGCCGAAGGTCCTGTTTCCACACTGTACCTCTAAACTATTCTGCCATGCACACAACAGGCATGAATTCTATTTTCTTGATGTTTCACTACTGTCTCTCTTTCTCTCTTATTTTCTGATTACCGTTTTTCCTTCTCTCTCCACAAACCAGTGGTCGTATTTGACTAGTCTGAAGAAGGGTCTCGACCCGAAACGTCACCTAGTCCTTCTCTCCAGAGATGCTGCCAGACCCACTGGTTTACTCCAGCTTTTCTTTTGTGTCTATCGTCGGTTGCATTTGACCCGATAAGTTACTTCAGCATTCTGTGTCTTTCCCTGAAGGTATTAAGAAATGTCTTCACCTGAATGGGAGAGAGTCTTCAGAATTTTCTGCTCATGAGGGCTGTGAGACCTCAGTCCTTGGTATACTGAAGATGGTGATTGTTAGGTGTTTGGAGAAGGGTCATAGGGTTAAGGGCCTGTCCCACTTACGGGACCTTTACAGGCGACTGCCGGCACCCGTGATAAGTCGCCGAAATGTTCAACATGTTGAAAATTCAGTGGCGACCAGAAAGATGCTACAACTCTTTGGAGGCCTTTCACGACCATAGGAGACCTCTCAAGGCCATGGTCGTGCGAGGTCTCCTGTGGTCTTGAGCGGTCTTCAAAGAGACGAAGCGTCCTTTCTGGTCGCCGCTGAATTTTTCAACATGTTGAACATTTCAGCAACCTGTCATGGGTGCGGGAGGTCGCCTGTAAAGGTCGCGCAAGTGGGACAGGCCCATTAGTGCAGCAAAGTGGTGCTTAAGCAAATGACCATGTGGAATGGCAGCACAGGTATGAGGGGCTGAATGGACTACCGCTTTTAATAATGCCCATAAATCGTTCAAGTTCAAATTCACTTTTATTGTCACATGCACCAGTTGGTACAGTGAGATTTGAGTTACCATACAGCCATACGAATAAAACAAACACAATACAAGATAGAATTTAATATGAACATCCCCCACAGCGGAATCAACGTTTCCCACTGTGATGGAAGGCAATAAAGTTCAGTCCTCGTCCACTTTGTTCACCCGTGGTCGGGGCCTTTGAACCCTCCGCAGTCGCCGATGTACAGCACCTCTCGCCGGGATGATCGCAACTCCGACGTCGGAACCGAGGAGTAAAGGTGAACGTAAGGTGGGCACCGCTGATGAAGCTGCTGCCTCACAGCGCCAGAGACTCAGGTTCGACCCTGAGCTCGGGTGCTGTCGATGTGGCGTTTCCACCTTCTCCCCATGGGTTTGCTCCGGGTGCTCCGGTGTCCTCCCACATCGCAACGACATGCGGGTCTGTTGGGTAATAGGCTTCTGTAAATTGCTCCCAGGTGTGACACAGGCAGGGGATGGAAACACATGGGTCAAATGTGAATGTGTGATTAAGCATCGATGTGGACTTGATGGGCCAAAGGGCCTGTTTCCACGTTGCGTCTTTTAATATAGAATCAGAGAATCATTCAACATAGAAACAGGCACTTCAGCCCAACTTGACCACGCTGACCTAGTCTGTACTAGTCACACCTGCCTGCATTTGACCCATATCCCTGTAAACCTGTCCTATACATGTACCTGACCAAATGTGTCTTAAACATTGAGATAGTACCTGCCTCGAATTCCTCCTCTGGCAGCTCATTCCATACACCCACCACCCATTGTGAAAAAAAATTTGCCGCTCGGGTCCCTTTCAAATCTTTCCCTCCTCACCTTAAACCTATGTCCTCTGGTTCTCGACTCCCCGACACTTGGCAAAAGACTCTGTGCATTTACCCGAACTACTCTCATGGTTTTGTACACCTCATAAGATCACCCCTCATCCTCCTGCGCTGCAAGGAATAGCCTGCTCGACTTCTCCCTGACGCCCAGGCCCCAGTGTTCTGGCAACATCCTCGTAAATCTTCTCTGTATTCTCAATTATATAAAATATATAATCTTAAAATTTATAATCAATAATAATACAAATAATATTAACAGTACGAATATATCATTAATATCATGTATTTTCATCATTGTAAAAGAATGTACTTTGTTATTATTTTGTTTCTATAATAAAAATATTAAAAAAAAAAAAAAAAATTAAAAAAAAAAAAAATCTTCTCTGCATCTTTTTCAGCTTGACAACAACTTTCCCATAACACGGTGACCAAAACTGAACACAATATTCTGAAGAAGGGTCTCGACCCGAAACGTCACCTATTCCTTCGCTCCATAGATGCTGCCTCACCCGCTGAGTTTCTCCAGCACTTTTTTCTCTATACAATATTCTAAATGTGGCCTCACCGATGTCTTTTTTCTAACAGTAGCTGGTACTATTTAGACAGACACATCAATAGGACATCTTCAGAGATATAACCATATAACCATATAACAATTACAGCACGGAAACAGGCCCTCTCGGCCCTTCCAGTCCGTGCCGACCATTTGTTTTCCCCTAGCCCCATCTACCTGCACTCAGACCATACCCCTCCATTCCCTTCACGTCCATATACCTATCCACTTTACTCTTAAATGTTAAAATCGATCCTGCCTCCACCACTTCTGCTGGAAGCTCATTCCACACAGCCACCACCCTCTGAGTAAAGAAGTTCCCCCTCACGTTACCCCGAAACTTCTGTCCCTTAATTCTCATGTCTGTGGGCCAAACTCAGGTAGGCGGGACTAGTGTAGATGAGGCATGTTGGTCGACGTGAGCAAGTTGGGCTGAAGGGCCTGTTTCCATGCTACATGACTAGATGACTCTATAACATGACCTCCCAACTTCTATACTCAATTCTTCACGCAAGGCTGTTGCAGCAGGTGTGACACAGGCAATAGGCAATAGACAGGCCTCACTTTGTGCAGCTGAAATCTGCAGGAAGGAACTGCAGATGCTGGTTTAAAGCAAAGGTAGACACAAAAAGACTTTGTGCAGCCTTTCTGGTTGAGGGAAGCGATGGCCAGGACAACAACAAGCTCTCCAACAACAAAGGAGACGCAATGATATTTGTAGCCACTGACCACGAAGGGGGAGAGAGATTTACCTTGTTGACATGTCCCATCTGAATGACGGAACCTCTGATTTGAACCCAATTGGCAGCGTAGATTATGTGTTCATAGTGTCGAGAAGTGAGCTGGAAACATTCGCATTGGCTCCGAGTCACCGCGCCCAACATGACTCAGCTGGGGCGATCAGTCCGACTGTGAGCGACAAGTGGAGTTAACATTGGTGGCCCCCGGAACTTCCCCAACAATTGCAAGTAATTGAAACCACGGCTGAGGTTCACAGTCGGTCGATTTGTTTTTAATTGCGCCGTGCAAAGGGCCATAAATCACAGTGACAACCCTGACAAACGGGGCAAGGGAATGAATGCTGTCAGGTGATAGACCGCTGGAAATTGTACCAACAGCTTTGGTAATGGATTTAACATTCCCACTGTAAAATTACACTCTTGTTCACTTATGATCCCTGTCCCACTTAGGAGACCTAAACAGCATCTCTGGTGACCTTGCCCGCCACCCAAGGTTTCCATGAGGTCATCGGAGGTTCTGGTCACTCTCCCTAATGATTGAAAGTGGTTTCCGCGTGGTCGAGGCTGCATCTAGGTTGCTGCTATTTTTTCATCATGATTAAAACCGGCCTCGACTAAAAATAGGTTGCTATTTTAAAAATCGATAATGTTTTAGTCGCAGGTCCAGTCGAAGCCGGTTTTCTTCATAGTCGAGGAAGGTTTTCAACACATGCGTGGGAGGTGGTAGGAGGTTGCTGTTTAGGTCTCCTAAGTGGGACAGTGGCTTAATATCCTCAGCTCTGAGCTGGCAACTATTTCCTCTCTTTTAACCTACAGGCGAAGGAGCTTAGTTTGACGAAGGGATCTGAAGAAGGGTCTCAACCCGAAACGTCGCCTATTCCTTCTCTCCAGCGATGCTGCCTGTATCGCTGCATTACTCCAGCCTTTTTGTGTCTATCTTCGGTTTAAACCAGCATCTGCAGAATAGTTTAACTTGGCTTCATGTTCTCCACCTCATTTTGGGCCAAAGCATCTCAATGAATGAATGAACCATACTTTATTATCGCATGTGACGTGTTGTAAGTTCAGTTTTTGTTATAGTCCTATGAAAAGCTTTTGTTGCAGTTCCGTGAAAAGCTTTTATTGCGTGCTATCCAGTCAGCACAAAGACAATGCATGATTACAAAGGAGCCATCGATAGTGTGTAGATACGTGGTAAGGGAATAGCGTTTGTGTCAGAGTGAGGTTCTTTGTTTTGCATACACGAGGTGTACAAAGAGACGCCACATATAGGGCGCTGACCAGGTTGCGGGGTGAAGCCTGTACGGTCGTGAGTACTCGCCCAAAGAGTCGTACCTTGTTCTGGTCGCCGCTGGATTTTCAACATGTTGAACATTTTCGGCGACCTGCAACGACCTATGACGGGTGCCGGCAGTCGCTGAAAAAGTCGCGTAAGTGGGACAGGTCCTAAAGTGTTCTATTCCGTCCCAAATGGTCTCCCTTTGTTCTTGGCAGCCCCCCCATGCCGCGTCCCCCTTAGTTCTCTTGGCAGCCCCCCCCCCCCCATGCCAGGTCCCCCTTATTCTCTCGGAAGCCCCCCCATTGCCGGGTCCCCCTTAGTTCTCTCAGCGCCCCCCTACCCCCCCCCCCAATGTCGGGTCCCCCTTAGTTCTCTCGGCAGCCCCCCCCCCCATGCCAGGTCACCCCCCCCATGTAGGGTCCCCCTTAGTCCTCTCGCAGCCCCCCCCCCTGCCAGGTCACCCCCCCCCCCATGTAGGGTCCCCCCTTAGTTCTCTCGGCAGCCCCCCCCCCATGCCGGGTCCCCCTTAGTTCTCTCGGCAGCCCCCCCATGCCAGGTCCCCCTTAGTTCTCTCGGCAGCCCCCCCCCCCCCATGTCGGGTCTCCCTTAGTTCTCTCAGCAACCCCCCCCATGCCGGGTCCCCCTTAGTTCTCTCGGCAGCGTGCTGCCTTCCACCGCCAGAGACCCAGGTTCAATCCTGACGACGGGAGCTGCCTGTACGGAGTTTGTACTTTCTCCCTGTGACCACGTGGGTTTCCTCCGGGTGCTCCGGCTTCCTGCTGCACTTCAAAGACGTACAGGTTTGTGGGTTGATTGGCTACGGTAAGAATGGTCCCTAGCGTGTGTAGGATAGTATTAGTGTGCGGGGGTGATCGCCAGTCGGCACGGACTCGGTGGGCCGAAGGGCTGTTTCCGCGCTGTATCTCTAAACTCTAAGAGTCTAAAGTATTGTGGCAGCCAGTAGCTCAACAGGAACCCAGCTCATTTTAGCCAAAACATAGAAGCCTTCAATAACCTTGAGGTCAAATCCCTTGAGCACATGTAGCCTTGGTGCGAACTGGGTGTCGAGGTCATAGCAATCACTGGGGAGGCAACGTGGTAACAAGGAGTTTAATAGTCTGGGGGACTGGTGAGTTACATTGTGTGGTTCCAATTTTGTTCATTGAAATTGAATCCAATTGTGCGTAAATATGTGCCACAATGCAATCCAATTCCAAAGCAACATTGGGATTGAGAAGAAAGATATGAACTGAACCATGCTCTACTCCCTGAATCCTTCAATTCGTATTGTTTGGCATTAACTAAATGCGACAATCCATAAGTTTTAGTTTAGTTTAGTTTAGTTTTGTTTAGTTTAGTGATACAGCGGGGAGGCAGGCCCTTCGGCCCACCGAACCTGTGCTGACCAACGGTCCCCGTACTCTAGCACTATCCTACACAATAGGGACAAGTTACAATCTTTACCGAAGACAATTAACTTCCAATCCTGCACGTCTTTGGAGTATGGGAGGAAACTGGAGCACCCGGGCATACCCACGCAGGTCACGGGGAAGAACGTACAAACACGGTACAGACAGCGCCCGTAGTCAGGATCGAACCTGGGTCTCTGGCGCTGTGAGGCAGCAACTCGACCGCTGCGCCACTGTGACGCCCCACAGAACAATCCCAGTCAGCCTATCGTGTTGTGATACTTGGAGAGTTTACTAATCCATCTCTTCCCAACCAGTCTGAAGAAGGGTCCCACCCTCCAAATATGCTGCCTGACCTGTTGAGTTACTCCTGCACTTTTGTCTTTTTTTTGCAAACCAGCATCTGCAGTTCCTTGTGTCTGCAATTAGTCTCTCCCACTTGGTCTTTCCTGACATTCCTTTCAGTTTCACTTATCTGAGTATATTTCCTGTTTCCTTTCAAAGATTATCTTTAGAATCTGTCAAAATCCACTTTATTCCAGATGTAGGCAATCCTGCTTAAATTCCAATTGACTCTTCTGCAAAGTGTCTTAAATTTCTGTCCTGCTGGCTGTCTTCATTTTCTCTCTGTACATTTAAAGCTTACTCAAGTGTATCCACAATACACTCAAGTATATCCTCAACACAGGGGCTCTGCAAGGCTGCGTTCCCAGCCCCCCCCCCCCTTTACTCCATGTACACACACGACTGTACAACCATGTACAAATCTAATTCAATTTTCAAATTCGCAGACGACACCACCATTGGGGGCCGGATATCAAATAACAATGAGGCGGAGTACAGGAAGGTTAGGGAATAACATTTTAGAGCAAGGTAAAGCCAGCAAAGTCTAGATGCAGGAAAAATGTTCCCAATGTTGGGTGAGTCCAGAACCACAGTCTTGGAATAAAGGGGAGGTCATTTAAGACTGAGGTGCGAAAAAAAAAAAATTTACCCAGAGAGTTGTGAATTTATGTAATTCCCTGCCACAGAGGACAGTGGAGGCCAAATCACTGGATGGATTTAAGGGAGAGTTGGATAGAGCTCTAGGGGCTAGTGGAGTTAAGGGATATGGGAAGAAGGCAGGCACAGGTTATTATTAGCGGACGATCAGCCATGATCACAATGAATGGCGGTGCTGGCTCGAAGGGCCAAATGGCCTCCTCCTGCACCTATTTTCTACATTTCTATGCTTCTATGTCTCGAAGGGCCGAAGGGCCTGTTTCAGCGCTGTATTTCCAAACTAAACTAAATAACATTTAGAGCAAGGTAAAGCCAGCAAAGTCCAATCATATATAGTAGTTCAGCATTGCTCTCTGGTTTTCGGTAGGATGATTCAGTTGCCTGATAACAGCGGGGAAGAAACTGTCCCTGAATATGGAGGTGTGAATCTGGAGAAGTGCTGCCTGTCCCGCTGAGTTACTCCAGCTTTTTGTGTCTATCTTCGTTCTAAACCAGCGTCTGCAGTTCCTTCCAACACACAACGTCTGGCACTTGTCAGCTCGTTTGCGGAGATTTACAACCTTGCTCCACTTCAGGGGACCGTTGCCCTGACCTGTCTACAGAATTGGTGCATCCGTCGACAATAGATCTTCAATGACACACTTTGCAATTTTAGAACAATTTTCGTAACCTCGGGAATTCCCAGAGTGTTTTGCGGACAATTCATTATCTGAAGCTCTGTATCTGCTGTAGTTGACGATCAGAGCAGCAAGGTTATGGACTGCAATGGGCCTCAATCAGCCCTAAACAGATAATCTATTTTGAGATTTAAAAAAAGAGAGACCAAAGTACAGGAGGAACACAGCGGGTCAGGCAGCGTCCCTGGAGGTGAGGTTTCGAGTCGGGACCCTTCTTCAGACTGCTGTCCTGCTGTATGTGAGGGATGTGGGTGGTGCTATTGCGCAGTGGTAGAGTTGCAGCCCTACAGCGCCAGAGACCAGGGTTCGATCCTGACCACGGGTGCTGCCTGTGTGGACCTTCCACCTTCCCCCTGTGACCACATGGGGTGCCCGCGGCTGCTCTGGTTTCCTCCCACAGTCCAAAGACGTGCAGGTTTGCAGGTTAGTTGGCCTCGGTAAATTGCCCCTAGTGTGTGGGATAGAACTAGTGCATGGGTGATCGCTGGCCAGTGCGGACTCGGTGGGCCAAAGGGCCTGTTCCCACATTGTACCTAAAACAAATGTTTATAATGTTACCTGACCACTCCAGCACTTTGTATCTTTTTTTTTAATGGAAATCAACATCTGCAGTTCCTTCTTTCTTCAGTTCCATTTGAGATATTGATTAATGGGTAATTATTAGGTATTGGCACAGTGGTGTTCTCTGCTCCTCACAGGGTCAAACAGCGCAACAAACAACCACGTCTGCCCATCGAGTCCGTGTTGATGGTCGGACATCCATTCACACTGGTTCTCCGAGAATCCCTTATTTCATTTCCCCCACATTCCCCATCAACTTTCCACAGTTCATGGCACGGTGGCGCAGTGGTGCAGTTGCCGCCTGACAGCGCCAGAAACCCGGGTTCCACCCTGACTACGGATGCTTGTCCTTACGGAGTTTGTACGTTCTCCCCGTGACCGCGTGCGTTTTCTCCGGATCTCCTGTTTCCTCCCACACTCCAAGGACATACAGATGTATTCAAGGAGAGTTAGAAACAGCTCTTATAGCTAAGGGAATCAAGGGATATGGGGAGGGAAAGCAGGAACGGGGTCCTGATTCTGGATGATCAGCCATGATCATATTGAATGGCGGTGCTGGCTCGAAGGGCCGAATGGCCTACATTTTCCGAGTTTCTATTGTTTGTAAGCTAATTGGCTTGGTTATAATTGTAGATTAACCATATAACCATATTAACAATTACAGCACGGAAACAGGCCCTCTCGGCCCTTCCAGTCCGTGCCGACCATTTATTTTCCCCTAGTCCCATCTACCTGCACTCAGACCATACCCCTCCATTCCCTTCACGTCCATATTACCTATCCACTTTACTCTTAAATGTTAAAATCGATCCTGCCTCCACCACTTCTGCTGGAAGCTCATTCCACACAGCCACCACCCTCTGAGTAAAGATTGTTCCTAATGTGTGTAGGATAGTGTAACTGCATGGAGATCGCTGGTCAGCCCGGGCTCGGTGGGCCGAATGGTCTGTTTCCAATCTCTATCTCTAAACTAAACTGAACTACATTGGAGCAAATGGAGGGGAATTGAGATAGTTTGGGCTGTGATATATTTGGTTGCTATATTTAAGAGTGAGTTGCATGTGGCCCTTGTGCTAAGGGGATCAGAGGGTATGGAGAGAAGGCAGGTACGGGATACTGAGTTGGATGATCAGCCATGATCATATTGAATGGCGGTGCAGGCTCGAAGGGCTGAATGGCCTACTCCTGCACCTAATTTCTATGGTTTCTATGTTTCTATATGGAATGGTGGAGCTAGTCAGTTGGATAAAGTAGTCTCTGCTTCAATCAGTTTCCTTTGCCATTGTTACTTCTTGGCATATCTTTCATTCATCGTCCTCTTGTTGAGTCTCTTTGTCTGCAACTCATTTTCACCTAGCCCACGGCTGGCAATGGCCTGTTTCCTTTAACATCATTACTTTTTTTGCATATCTTTCATTCATTGTTCTTTATCTCTCCACATCATGCCCGTATCTCTTGTTTCCATTTCCCCCCTGTAAATAAGCAATTCACATACCCTTAAAGTGTACAGCATCCTTTAATAATAGCACAGGGTATAACACACGTCAGCAAGCACTGGTTACATTCTGTTACTGAACTATACCCAGGGAGGGGAAAGCGTTATGATTGATGTTAACTAAGGCGGGGCTATAGGTACTGAGGTAGCTATATTATTGGTTGCATGCATAAACCATCTACATCCTTCCCCTTAGAAAATCAAAACAGTTTAGAAGTCATGACAACAGAATTAAACATAATTCGCCATAACGAACAGGTGGCTTACTAATCCGGCCCCGACCGTGTACGGATGTCTCCCCCTTCCCCCGAAAGATCAGAAGAAACAGAGGCTGCGAAACAGCTGGGGAACCAGAGAAGGGCGGTGGGGTGGGATATTTATTATGATCAGGAGAGTCAGAACCACGACCGGCAACAGGTGACCCGCACAGAGGGGAACAGAGCGCGCGAGATGGGGATCGAGGCATTCAGGGAACACAAACTGGGACGGCAGCCGGCTGCTGGTATGAGAGCGGCGGGGCGTAGGGACCCGAGGCTGCGGCTTCGGCTCATTCACGGCAAGCAGTGTTGACGGCTTCTTCGGTAAATAGTTCCACAAAGTCGACCAGGTACGTATACATTTTGGAATGAAATTTTTTGGAATTTTTACAAAACTATTTAACACAAAATTGAACCCCAACACCGAATTGATTATCTTTGGATCAATGGAAGAGGGAAGTAAACTAACTATATTCCAAGAAGCTTTTCTTAATTATGGTCTAATAACAGCGAAAAAAACTTATACTTAAATTTTGGAAAAACGCACCTACGCCAACATTCAAAATGTGGATCTCAAACATGTCTGAAACGCTACATCTTGAAGAAATGAGATTCCTCTTACTAGGCAAAGTAGACCAATTCTTAAAGATTTGGTCTCCGTTTATCAACTTTATACAAGCATATGGTGCAACATAACATAACCTTAGAAATTAAATGGTTTAGAACTGGGTGACGGATGGGCAAAAATATGAGATAGGTAGATCTCTCCTAATCTCTCTTTTCTTTTTACTTTTTCCTTTTCTTTCAATCTTTTAACTTCTCACCTCTGTCCTTTATTTTTTTTTGTTTTCTGTTTCTACTCGCTTGTCTATCTATTCCGACACTCTTTATTTCTTTTTTTCTCTCACTGTTCTTTTATTATTGAACCAAAAGTATGAAGTTGTTACAAGAATAATAATATGTATTTATGTATTAGGTACTTAAAGTACCAGACTACTGTACTTACTTCTAACAAAAATAAACAAACAAAAAAAAAAAAAAAAAAAAAAAAGTCGACCAGGTACGAACGGGGTGAATCGACCACCCCAACCACGGTAGCTGGACGGGAGTGACCACTGGCGGTCTGCAGCCAAACAACCTGTCCAGGCAGCAGAGGATCGTGTGGTCTGCACGACCGATCGTGGGAACGCCGCTGGCTGTCATGTTTCTCTTGAATGCGCCTCTGCACAGAGGCAGGCTCCAGCACCCTAGGATGCAGCTGGCGCTGAGCAATCGGGATAGTAGGTCTGGTTGTTGTGGACATCAGACGCTGAGCAGGGGACCCCATGGCCGGATCCCTGGAAACGTTCCTGAGGTTCAGGAGATCCAAATAAAAATCAGAGTTAGACAGTCTCGCCTTTTCCATCAGAAGCTTGGCCCTGCGGACGGCCCGTTCAGCAAGGCCGTTGCTCTGTGGGTACTCTGGCTGCTGGTCAGAGGCACGAAATTCCGCTTGTCAGCAAAACTTTTGAACTCTCGGCTGGTAAACTACCTTCCACTGTCAGTCTGCAACCGACGGGAGACCCAAAAGTGGAGAAGTGTTTCCGCAGCTTACGGATTACCATCTCTGACGTGAGGGATGTCAGCAAATCTACCTCGAACAGTTGGAGTACGAGTCGACCAGGACAAGGTAGTGGTCGCTGCTGGTGTGGAGCAAGACTGTTGCACGTGGAGCAGGCAGAAACGCAGTCCCGGATATACCTGGCCATTCCAGGCCAGTAGAAGGGCTCATTATTCCTTATCTTGTTGAAGAGGTTTATATTGACAAAACATTCACTCTCGCTCCAGTATCTAACTTAGCAAGGAAGGTCAAACCATTGACAGTTACAGATACGGTAGGATCAGAACACTGGAGGAGTGTAAACACACTCGACTCCTCTGGAGAACTAATTGGATCCGCATCGTAGGATTCTGCTATGGAGGGCTGTGAGCCATAACAGCCATCAGATTGTGTCAGCCTGTTTTAGATTAAGTCTGGAAGCCTGTACAGCTTTCCCACGGGCTCGACAGACAGCAGAGAAATGGTTTAGCTTTTTACAAAAATTGCAGGCCTTACCATAGGCGGGGCACGTCGACAGTCGGTTGTGCATGTAGTTACAATTTGGGCGCTTCTTGTGGGGCATCTCGCCAGGACCTGGGTTGGCACGCGGCAGAAAAGCAGTGTTTCCCATCCGAGGCTGTGGTCTCTTAAAACACAGCCAGGTTGATAGATTTAGTGCACGAGTCACGCTGGTCATCTGGCAATTCAACGACCTCAGACATTCTGCAGGCATGCATAGCTTTGACTACCGTTAGATCAGATATAACACACGTCAGCAAGCACTGGTTACATTCTGTTACTGAACTATACCCAGGGAGGGGAAAGCGTTATGATTGATGTTAACTAAGGCGGGGTTATAGGTACTGAAGAAGCTATATTATTGGTTGCATGCATAAACCATCTACACCCCCGACTAGTCTGAAGAAGGGTCTTGACCCGAAACATCACCCTTTCCTTCTCTCCAGAGTGGTGCTGCCTGACCCGCTGAGTTACTCCAGCTTTTTGCGTCTATCTCTGCTTCAATCACTTTTGTTCTTATGCACACGGGTATGAAGCAGAATAGACTCTGACCTCCTGAAGGGCCTGTGGATTTAATGTGTTTGTTTTAAACTATCAATGCGTGTCTGATATTGAGATGTGCGGTCAATTACACACTTGTACAATAAATTCTGCGCAGTTAAAAAAAATTAAAAACAACTATTTTTAAATAGCATTGATGGTTAAAGTGGTTGTTTGGAGTGGAGCATCATTGTAGATAGCTCAGGGATAATGGCAGCTAAACAATTAACACAATGGGGCGGTGAAGTGCTCTCGATTGCTGTGATGTGTTGGGTCCATCCAGGCAAATGTGTGTGTTTGTGCGTTTCCTCTCCCGGCAATTACTGCTGCATCTGTCCCAGCCGCCGTCTGCATTTGATCGTGAATCTCTCCCTCACCTCACCATCAGTAGGTGATGGGTTCAAGGACCACTCAGCGCGATCCGGACTGTATCTCCTGTGCAAGCCTTTAGACTTCAGAGAAACAATGTGGGAAGCAGGCCCCTTTGGCCCGCCAGGTCCGTGCCGACCAATCATCACCCCCTACACTAGCACTATCCTGCACACTGGGGACTATTTACTGTTTTTTATGTCCATTAGTTAGAGGAGCAGAATTTAGGCATTCAGCCCATCAAGTCTACTCCGCCATTCAATCATGGCTGATCTATCTTTCCCCCTCAACCCCATTCTCCTACCTTCTCCCCATAACCCCCGACACCCATATTAATCAAGTATCTGTCAATCTCCGCCTTAAAAATATCCACTGACTTGGCCTCCACAGCCGTCTGTGGCGATGAATTCTACAGATAAACCACCCCCTGGCTAAATAAGTTCCTCCTCATCTCCTTTATGTAAAGTACGTCCTTGTATTCTCAGGCTGATCTCGAGGGGCCGAATGGCCTACTCCTGCACCTATTATCTATTGAGCCCTCTAGTCTCTCCCACCGGAGGAAATGTCTTCGCCACATCCACTCTATCCAGGTATATGCTTATCCAAATGATGCCAAGATTAGCCAGCCGTGATCTTGCTGAGGGATTGAACAGGCTTGAGAAGGTGACTCCTTCTCCCCTTTTAACTGCTGTCAAGTGTTTTAATTTAGTTTAGGTTATCAGCGTCACGTGTACCGAGGTACAGAGAAAATGACAGAGATATGATGAAACAATGGATCGACTGGGCTTATATTCACTGGAATTTAGAAGGATGAGAGGATATCTTATAGAAACATATAAAATTCTTAAGGGATTGGACAGGCTATATGCAGGAAAAATGTTCCCCATGTTGAGGGGGGGGGGGGGGGGGGGGGGGGTGAGTCCAGAACCAGGGGTCGTAGTTTAAGAATAAAGGGTAGGCCATTTAGGACTGAGATGAGGACAAACGTTTTCACCCAGAGAGTTGTGAATCTGTGGAATTCTCTGCCACAGAAGGCAGTGGAGGCTAATTCATAGAAACATAGAAAATAGGTGCAGGAGTAGGCCATTCGGCCCTTCGAGCCTGCACCGCCATTCAATATGATCATGGCTGATCATCCAATAATTCACTGGATGTTTTCAAGCGAGAGTTAGATACAGGTCTTAGGGCTAAAGGAATCAAGGGATATGGAGAGAAGGTTGGAACGGTGTACTGATTTTGGATGATCAACCATGATCATGTTGAATGGTGCTGGATCGAAGGGCTGAATGTCCAACTCCTGCACCTATTTTCTATGTTTCTAAAAATGTTTTTGTTGAATGCCATCCAGTCAGCGAAAAGACTGTACATTGTTACAAATAAGCATCCGCAGAAATACAGGATAAAGGGTATAACGTTTAGCTCGAGATAAAGTCTGATTAAAGATAACTTGAAGTTCTCCAATGAGGTAGATGGGAGGTCAGGGCTACTCTCTAGTTGGTGAGAGGATGGTTCAGTTGCCTGAAAACAACTGGGAAGAAACTGTCCCTGAATCTGGAGGTGCGCATTTGCAAACATCTGTACCTCTTGCCTGATGGGAGAGAGGGGAGAAGAGGGATTGGCCGGGGCGAGACTGGCCCTTGATTATGCTGGTGGTCTTCCCGCGGCAGCATGAAGAGTGGATGGAGTCAACGGAAGGGAGGTTGGTTGGTGTAATGGTCTGGGCTGTGTCCAAACTCTTGGATGGAGCTGTTCCCAAACCATGCTGTGATGCATCCCGATAAAATGCTTTTTGCTGCACATCTGCAGAAGCAACAATATCAAGATCATGATAGACCCTATGCAAAGACGATCCTTCCCTGATCTTCATTTTAAAAGTCAAGAATGTTGTTTGCGCGTTGTCATATGCCCCAGATAAGTACACACATAAATACAAAACAAATAATTCAAACAAACATTAATTTGTGCATTAATTCTTGTTCTCCTCTTATTTTTAATCTTCATCCCTCTGTCTGTTTGGGAACAAGGGAACAGCTGGTTGGGGAAAGATCTTGGATTAATTTCATTCATGACCAGTGGTTGCAAGGCGATGAGTGCTGGCTGCATTTCAACGTGAATCTGACGGTTTGTGTCAACATGCCAGTTTGTGGAAGTGGAGACACGGAAAACTGCTTAATATTTGGGGCGGCACGGTGGCGCAGCGGTATAGTTGCTGCCTTACAGCATCAGAGACCCAGGTTCGATCCCGACTACGGGTGCTGTCTGTACAGAGCTTGTATGTTCTCCCTGTGACCGCCTGGGTTTTCTCCGGGTTCTCCGGTTTCCTCCCACACTCCAAAGATGTACAGGTTTATAGGTTAGACGCTAAAATGCTGGAGAAACTCAGAGGGTGAGGCAGCATCTATGGAGCGAAGGAAATAGGCGCCGTTTCGTGTCGAAACCCTTCTTCAGACTCTGAAACGTTGCCTATTTCCTTCGCTCCATAGATGCTGTCTCACCCGCTGAGTTTTCTCCAGCATTTTTTGTCCACCTTCGATTTTCCCAGCATCTGCAGTACTCTTCTTAAGGGCCTGTCCCACTTTCACGACCTAATTCACCACCTTTTTTACTCGGGACATTTTTCATCATGTTCAAAATACGCCCCGACCTACTTGATGCCACGAGTACCTACGACTAGCATCACGGCCTGTGCTACGACCTACCTACGACCTCCTACGACCTCGTGACGACCATTGCTGCGAGTATGAGTCAAGGGCAAACTCGGCAGAGGTCGTGAATTAGGTTGTGAAAGTGGGGGACGATCCTTCAAACAGGTTTATAGGTTAATTAGCTTTGGTAAAGATTCGTAATTTGTTCCTAGTGTGTAGGGTAGTGCTAGTGTATGGGGATTGCTGGCCAGTGTGGACTCGGTGGGCATTTCCAAACTATCTCTAAACTAACCAAAACTAACTTGTGAGACAATCAAATACTTTCATTGTGACCATCACTGATTACCAATGTTCGTTTTCTCCTCTGCTCCCAAACTACTATTGAATTAATTGAATGTAAATGCCCGGCTGCTGTATAGTCCCAAGGTTACCATAAGTTCATAAGTGATAGAAGCAGAATTAGCCCATTCGGCCCAATCAAAAGTCTCCTCCGCCATTCAATCATGGCTGATCTATCTCTGCCTCTCAACCCCGATTCTCCCTACTAATCAAAAATCTATCTTGATTATTCCATTGTCATGTATCTATACACTGTACATGGCTCGATTGTAACCATGTTTTGTCTTTCCGCGGACTGGTTATCTTGCGACAAAATGTTTCCATGTGCCTTGATACACGTGACAATAAACTAAACTGATCTCACTCTGCCTTAAAAATATCAATTGACTTGGCCTCCACAGCCTTTTGTGGCAATGATTTCCACAGAATCACCACCCTCTGACTAAAGCGATTCCTCCTCATCTCCATCCTAAAGAAACGTCCTTTTATTCTGAGGCTATGGCCTCTGGTCCTTGGCTCTCCGCAGGGCCGGATTTAGATGAAGAGAGGCCCTAGGCTGTTCCACTTGTGAGGCCCCTCGCAATCCCCCACCCCCACGACTAGAGGAAGACGGAAGAGTCCACCAGAGTGACACCAATTTGCAGCCGAGCGTGGCCAATGAGATAAGGGGCTGGAAAGCTGCGCTTTTTATTTATTTATTTATTGCCAGATGTGCTGTGTCGCGAGTTATCGACTTTAAAACACTATTATTCTGAAAAGGTAGGGCAAGGAAAATTACTGAAGGGCTGTTTAGAGACTACAGTGCGTTGTGACAGCATATGAAAGAAAAGCCTATGACAGTGTCAAAAATATTATACAGGCTTGGCTGGAAGCCCCCTAGATTTCGAGGCCCTAGAGCTTCAGCCTACGAAAAGCCCAGTGGTAAATCCGGCTCTGGCCCTCCACATCCCAATCTATCCATGCCTGGTCTCAGTGTGGATTGCTAAGTAAAATGCCATTATAATATTTCCTGTTGCAAGCAAAAAAATTCATTCAATGTGTGTGGTATTACAAGAGGAGGGTTCAGAAGGGAGTCGGGTAGAGAGGATTAGCAGTGTGATTTCAATACTGCCGTTGAAAAGCAATGGTTTAACGTAACAGGTCGAGAGATTTGAAGATGTTTGTAATTTATAGTTGAAACCACTCAGTGAACAATACGAAGAGAAAGCTTGCTTTAATATTGCCAACAATCATTTCCTTTTGATATTGTGATACAAAGGCAGGATGACTTGCAATGTCAGAAAATGTTCGAACATCTGTGAGGAGATTGTGTAAAACTGAACGTTACATGCGGCTTTTCAAGGGTTCAGGTTATGGGGAGGCATGAGAGCTTTTTAATGAGGCAGAAAGAAACCTAGTTTGAGGTGAAGATATTGTGCATTTTATGCGGGAATGGCAGGAGCGAACCCACCAGCAAACGCTGTGTGGCACGGCAAGCGCAGCGGCTTATCTATAGAGCTGCTGTCTTACGGCGCCAGAAGACCCTGGGTTCGGATGACGACGGGTGCTGTGTTGTGCAAGAGTTTGTACGGTCTCCCCTTAGCCTGTGTGGGTTTTTCTCCGGCTGTCAGGTTTCCTCCCACACTCCAAAGGCGTGCAGGTTTGTTGGTTATTGGCTTGGGGATAGACGTAAATTTTCCCCTTACTGTTTGTGAATGTGTTAGGTGTGTGGGGATTGTGGTTGTGCGGCCCCGGTGGGCTGAAGGGCCTGTTTCCACGTGTAACTCCAAACTAAAACTAAAGGTGCCGGTTATGGTGATGAGTGTAAAAAAAATAGAGTTTTTTCGTTTGATCTTGCTCTGTGATTTGAGGCGCGCAGTGCAGCACTGTCTGCACGGGAATTTGTACATTCTCTCTGTCGGACCTCGCGGGGTTTTCTCCGGGTGCTCCTGGTTTCCTCGCACATTCCAAAGACGACTTGATCTTGGCATTGGCTTAGGGTGAGGAATAGAAGGGACAACGAATGACAAGGTTAAATTTATTCAGTTCCTATTGTGCAGGTCTCCTAAAGCCCAGCAAAGCCGATCAAGGATAGTCCGGGGAGGGTCGCCAAAGAGGTAGAAAGTAGTTCAGCACTGTCTCTGGTTGTTGGGTGGATGGTTCAGTTGCCTGATAACAGCTGGGATGACAACTGTTGCTCTGAAATCTGGAGGTGTGCGTTTTCACATTCTGTACCTTTTGCCTGATGGGAGAGGGGAACGAAGAGGGGATCGGGCCAGGGTTGCGGACTCGTCATTGATTTTTGATGCTGGCTTGTGGGGCAGCGATCGAGGTATACATGGATGTCCAACAGACGGGAGCTTGGTTTGGTGGTTGTTCTGGAGCTGCATCCAAATTTTTGCTACATTTTCTTGCGGGTCTTGGATGAGCTGTTCCTAAACTGAGCTATGTTACATCTGGATAAAATGGCTTTCTTTGGATGCATCTGTAGAAAACTGGTGAGAGTTGATAGAGCCATGACAAACTTCCTAATGGGTCTGTCCCCACTTAGGCGACTGCAGGAGATATGCGTTGTGTTTAAGAAAGAACTGCAGATGCTGGAAAAATCAAAGGTAGACAAAAATGCTGGAGAAATACTCAGCGGCGTGAGGCAGCATCTAAGGAGCGAAGGAATAGGTGGAAGTTTCGGGTCAGAGACCCTTCTTCAGACCTGATGAGGGTGTGGGGGGGGGGGGGGGGGAGAGCGTGGAAGAAGAAAGGAAGAGGCGGGGGACAGTGGCTGTGGGGAGCTGGGAAGGGGGTGGAGGGGGAAGGAGGTGGAGAGGGAAAGAAAGCAAGGACTAACTAAATTGGAGAGGTCAAATGTTCATACCGGCTGGGGGGTGTAAACTACCAAAGCATAATATGAGGTGCTTTTGTCCTCCAATTTGCGGCGGGACCTCACTCTGGCCTCTGGAGGACTACTGCAGTCGGCCAAATGGGCGCCACTATATGTTTGAGGGTGGTTGCGGGCAGCCGCCTTCATTGGTCACGAGGAGTTCCGCATTCTGGGAATAGTCTGCAGGCCTTCATTATGGTGACAAGGAATGAAGCCGCCATGAAGGTAGTGAGATTTCTCGTGCCCAAGGTGGTGTAGGTCGCCCAGGATGGTCCGAAGTGGGTTACGGAGGTCGAAGGTTCTCAAAGGTTTTTCTCGTATGGTTATAGCGGTGCTGACACGGTTGAATTTCATTGGCTCTTCGGGAAAAAAAAATAAGTTAGCTGTTAGTTTTCAAAACCAAGGATAAACCTAACTGGTAATGTAAATGTCTGCCGAGTTTCACAGCAGTGTTGTTTCTCTGGCTTCCTAATGGGCCTGTCCACTTTGGGAACCGTCGGGCAACTGTAAGTTGCCGGGCAGTCAACCTGGGAAATAACGGCAACAAAACTGGAACGGCGACTTGTTCAGAGTGGAACCACACGCACACAAACACCTTGCTCTCCTACCAGCCTGTTACTGGCAGGCGGGAGGACAGGGCAAGCGGGGCTGGGAGCGCTTTGTCTGAGTGAAATTTAACCACGGGTTGCAAAAGCCAGGTGATTACAGACACACACCTGCGTTGAAAGGGTAAGGTTGGCGCTGTAATATAAGACGGCTAAAGGCAGTGTACGGTAAGTCTTTAAATGAGGGGGGGCAGAGGGGAGGGAGAAGGGGAGAGGAAAAGAGTGGAGACAACTCTGTATACTGTAAATGGCTCGAATGTAATCATGTATTGTCTTTCCGCTGACCTGGGTTTGCAGCGAACAAAAGCTTTTTTTAACTGTACCTCAATATACGCGAACAATAAACTAAATGTATAAACTGTTTATCTCTGGAGGGAAAAGGAATCGGGTGACGTTTTGGGTTAAGATCCTTCTTCAGATCGGGAGAAAGGGAAACGAGGAGATATAGACGTGTGATGTAGAGAGATATAGACCAAAGAAATGGAAGTAGACACAAAAGCTGGAGCAACTCAGAGGACAAGGCAAGCATCTATGGAGATAAGGATAGGTGACATTTAGGTCGAGACCCTTCTTCAGACTGCGTGTCAGGTGTGAAAGGCAAATGAGAGACATAGACAGTGATGTGGAGAGATATAGAAACAAAGAATGAAAGATACGCAAAAAAGTAACGATGACAAAGGAACAGGCACATTGTTAGCAGGGCCTAGGTGAAAACAGTCACAAGACAATGAGAGTCACAAGAACGACTTTGAAGCATGGTACGAACTTGGTGGGGGAGGGATGGCGAGAGGGAGGGGGGATGCAAGGTTATTTTGAAGTGGATGTAAACAATATTAAATTAAACGGCT
>CM069142.1:64740650-64792657 GCA_035221665.1 Okamejei kenojei | reverse complement strand
TAAGGGGGGCAAAGTGAAAATGCGAGGTTAGACAGTGATGTAGAGTAGACATAGTAACAAATGAATAAAAGATCGGCAAAAAAACAGAAACCATGTTAAAGGAAACAGGCCATCGTAGCTGTGGCTGTGAGCTGTGATAAGAGGTACAGATAACAACCACACGTCAAACATCTGTCTGAAGATGGGTCACGGACCCTAAACATCATCTATTACATTTCTTCAGAGATGCTGCCTGGGACCAGCCTGAGGGTTTCCCAGTCTTTTGTTTCTATCTTCGGTTTTTAAACCAGTTTCTGCAGTTCATTCTGACTTCATTGCAATTAAAGCCTTGCTCTAACTTAATGCAGCATTCTGCTTTAAAGACTCTCAAAGACTGATCTGTGACAAAGAGATGCTGTCTGTTTGTGTTTACAAACTGTTTACTGATTCTTACAGCTTCTACTTTCTCTTCTGGTTTCCACAACATAACCCTTTACCATTTAAAAGAGTCTTTTCATGTGGTACTAACATTACCTGATTGCTTCACTTTAACACAGTTAGGGCAAAAAAATCCAACGCTGCAAACTGCTTAAGGCTGTCCACTTGCATGCGATTGCGTACGTTTTTGGCGCGACAAAACGGAAGCGGAGTTCGGCTAAATATGCGTAAAAGCTCGCGGTGCCGTAATTTGCGTCATACTTGCACAATCAGCGGCGGCAGGGGCGGGCTGACTGAATTTGGCATTGATGGGGGTCGTGGGGCCGGTGAACGTGCATCCACGCAACGCCACGAGCCTAGGCGTACGCCGTAAGTCGCTGCGTACGACAGTTAAGTACTGCGTACGACCGCAAATGCGCCTGCGTGCCGACAGCCTTATGGCGTCGAAGAAGATTTCAGGCCACTGCCAGAATTTCGGAGCCACGCGCAATGTCGGGATCAGCACCGCATCAAATCTAGCCGCTTCTAAGTGGGGTCCGGCCCGCGGGGGCCATTCGGTGCCATACGCCTCAAAGTGACCACGAGGTCGCTTAATTGCGAGCCAAGGTCGCGTAAGTGGGACAGGCCCTTGAAGTGCTTGCAGCGCAGAAAGAAGACAGGGTTCAATCCCGATACAGGTGCTTGTCTGTACGGAGTTGGTCGTCCCTCCCCGTGGACCCGCATTGGGTTTTCTCCTAGTCTTCGGTTTCCTCGCACATTCAAGACGTAGTGGTTTAGGTTATTGGATTGAAGTGTAAAGGGCCTGTGCCACGTGGGTGTCATTTACGTTAATTTTACGTGTCGTCATTTTGCGCGTCACGTCGTACGTTGAGCGCATTGTGCCGCGCACTTGATGACGCGCTCGGATGTGACGCACTACGCGCGCATGCTGCGTGGTGACGTAGCAGTGACGCGCGGCCAGCGCCCCTGGTTTTTGGTTTGTACAAAATACCCGTGATGCTCAAATGACGCCCAGTGGGACAGGCCCTTAAGTGTAAAGTGTCCAAGGTGTGTGGAGGATAATGTTTGGGCGGGGCGGATGCGTCGGCAGGGACTCGGTGGGCCGAAAGGGGCTTGTTCCCGTGCTGTATCTTTAAACTGAGATACACTAAACTAAAAGATATAGTTAACAGGGGTTGGTTGGCACAAATATGTGTGTTGAAGGATAACTGCAGATGGCTGGTTTACACCGAAAGATAGACTCAAAATGCCGGAGTGAGTAGTAACTCAGCGGAAGTCGGCATCTCTGGAGCGATGGAATGGGATGATGTTTTGGGTCGTGGCCCTCCTTCAGATTTCAGAACAATGGAGGAGAGTTTGATAGAAGAGACAGAAAACATGAGGGGTGGTGAATCTGTGGAATTGAATACCACAGACAGCTGTGGAGGCCAGTTATTGGGTTTTTTTAAGGCTGAGATCGACAGTACTTGATTAGTACATGTATCATGGGTTAATGGGAGAAGCCAGGGAGATTGGGGTTGAAGAGGGAAAGATAGATCAGCATGTTTGAAAGCGGTGTGGATCTTGATGGGCGAATGGCCGAATCTGCTCCTAGAAACTTGGGTAATGCCTCAATGGGGAGGACCCTTTCAAACCCTGGTGCTTGATGACCAAACTCTGGAGTTTGAAAGGCACTGCATCAACACACACTTCTGACGCGGTGCTGATGTGTTAGTAACAAGTCGGAGGTGATTCTTCTCAGTTCATTAAGGGGCAGGTTGGCTAATATAGTGCGTTGTTAAGCAAGTTTCCCCCTGTGCTTTGCTGTCGGAGTCGGATGGGGGAAGATGGGAGATTGCCACTTTAAGTGTCCAGAAGAATCTATTCAATCATTCTGAGTCACTGCTGCTATGTTGCCGTGGAAATTCCACCTTCAAGTTAGTTACAGACGAATATTAAGTGGCAGACAAGCAGACATGTTAATTTGGGAACACGTTTCTTGATTGCATGAGGTGACAGGGCCCCTCATTATCAGTGCTGTTCGGAGATTAAGCTTCTTCACTTAAATCCCAGGGCCAGAGCGTTTTGACGGCACTGGGCCTGGTACTCGCTTGGGACGTTTAGAGATGAGGGAGGGGGGTACCTCATTGAAACGTAACCGACAGTGAAAAGGCCTGGATAGATGTGGGTTGTGGAGAGGATGTTTCCACTAGAGGGGGAGTCTGGGACCAGAATGTTTTCATAGCCTCAGGAATTAATGGATGTTCTTTAGGAAAGAAGATGAGGAGGCATTTCTTTAGTCAGTGCGGGGTGAATCTGTGGAATATCTTTACCACAGACAGCTGTGGAGGCCAAGTCTCCAATGGATATTTTTTTTTTTTGGCAGAGATAGATCTATTCTTGATTAGTACGGGGTGTGAGCATTTTTGGGGCCCACATCTGAGGAAGGAGTGCTGGCACTGGAGAGGGTCCAGAGGAGGTTTACGAGAATGATCCCAGGAATGAGTGGGATAACATATGATGAGCATTTGGCGGCACTGGGTCTGTACTCACTGAAGATTAGAAGGATGAGGGGTGGGGGACCTCATTGAACATAAGTGCATAACAGTGTACAGATCATGAGAGGATTAGATCGGATAGATGCACAGACTCCCTTGCCCAGAGTAGGGGAATCGAGAACCAGAAGACATGGGTTTAAGGTGATCGGGGAAAGATTTAATAGGAATCTGAGAAGGGTGGTGGGTGTAAGGATCAAGCTGCCAGAGGAGGTAGTTGAGGTAGGGACAATTGCAGCATTTAAGAATCAAATATGCAGGGCACATGGATAGGTGGCAGAGTCAAATGCATCCTCCTGCACATATTTTCTATGCTTGGATAGGTTTAGAGGGATGTGGGCCAAAACAGGCAGGTGGAACTAGTGTAGCTGGGAGATTATTGGTCACCAGTGCGGGCAAGTTGGGCCGAAATGTAACTGTTTCCCACCACGCTGAATCACTATCGGCCTCCATAGCATAGAAACATAGAATCATAAAACATAGAAACATAGAAGAATTAAGTGTGCAGGAGACCAGGACATTCGGCCCTTCGAGCCTGCATCCGCCATTCAATATGATCATGGGACTGATCATTCAACTCAGAATCCTGTACCTGCCTTCTCTCCTACCCCTGATCCATTTAGCCACAAGGGCCACATCTAACCCTCTTAAATATAGCCAATGAACTGGCCTGAACTACCTTCTGTGGCAAGAATTCCAGAGACTCACCACTCTCTGTGTGAGAAAAATGTTTTCCTCATCTCGGTCCTAATGGAATTCCCCCTTATCCTTAAACTGTGACCCCTTGTTCTGGACCTCTCCAACATTCCTGCGCCTAGTCTGTCCAACCCCTTAAGAATTCTGTAAGTTTCTATAAGATCCCCCCTCAATCTTCTAAATTCAAAGCGAGTACAAGCCAAGTTAGTCAACCAGGAATCAGTCTGCGAATTCTTTGTCCTTTCCCTCTATTTCCTCCACCATCCCTGCACCCAGCAGTCTGGTGAGTCATACCTTCTTGTGCCCCCATATGGCCGGCAAGAAAGATTCCTCAATTGGAGACCGACACCCCATTTCCGAGCCAGCACCGCCATTCAATGTAATCATGGCTGATCATCCCAATCCGTACCCTGTTAATAGGACAATAGACAATAGGTGCAGGAGTAGTTGCCATTCGCCTCTTCAAGCCAGCACCACCTTTGAAGGATGAGAGCAGATTTAGAAGGGATCTTATAGAAACATAGAAACATTCTTAAGGTTATTAGACAGGCTAGATGCAGAAAAAAAGTACCCCATGTTTGGGGGAGTCCAGAACCAGGGCGTCACAGTTTAAGAATAAGGAAATATGCCATTTAGGACTGAGATGAGGAAAAACGTTTTCATCAGAGAGTTGTGAACCTGTGGAATTCTTCTGCCGCAGAAGGCAGTGGAGACCAATTCACTGGATGTTTTCAAGAGAGAGCTAGATTTTGTTCTTTGGGCTAATGGAATCAAGAGATATGGGGGGAAAAAGAGCAATGGAGTACTGATTTTAGATGATCAGCCATGATCTTATTGAATGGCGGTACTGCTCAAGGGCCGAATGGACTACGCCTGCTCCTATTTTCTATGTTTCTAAGTGCCAGCAGTGAAGCCAGTTCAGCACCAAACAACAGAGAAAAATAACCCGAGGCACTTGGAGGACATGCAATCAGTCCAAAGTATTTGCACTGTAGACCTGATCGCTGCTATCCAATCTGCAAGCTGAAGGAAAGGGAGTCATCAATCAAGATCATCAAATGCTTAGAGGAAGCTTGTAAAAATACATTTTCTCGAGGTCCTGTCATTCACTCAAGCCTCAACCATCCATCTCTCTCGCTTCCCGTCATCAGCTTTTCTCCGAACGAGCACCGCAGACTGCATCTCAGGCCCGTCCGGTTTCAATGGTTCAATGCTCCTGTTCCGTTAATTGTCACGTGTACTGAGGTGTTGCGCACTATCAGTCAGCGGGAAGACAATACATGATTACAATCGAGCCTTTTACAGTGCACAGATACATGATGAGGGAATAACACTTAGTGCAAGCAAGTGTAAAGCCAGTAAAGACCGATGGAGGATAGTCCCGTCATGAATGCACAGCGCAGTGAATTTCTATTGCACATCCTGCAAATGCACAGTCACCTCGCTTCTGCACCGCTTACAAAGAGATGTCCAAAGTCCAAAGCCTGGCCCACATGCTGGAAGTACTGGAAGACTAGAGGGCGTTGCTTTAAGGTCAGTGCGAGAAAGTGTAAAGGAGACATGTGTGGCAAGTTTTTTTACTGAAGGTGGTGAGTGTCTGAATGCGCTGCCTGAATAGATACGATTGGGGCATTTAAGAGGCTTTTTGATAGATGTGTGATTATGCAGGGCCAACTTGCCCACATTGACTAACGTCCATCTACACTAGTCCACTTGCCCGCGTTTGGCCCATATCCATGTACCTGTTTAAATGCTTCTTAAACGTTGGGTTAGTCCATAGCCTCAACTACCTCCTCTGGCAGGAGGAAGGACATTAGAACCCTAATTTGAGGAAGGACATACTTGTATTGAGGGAGTGCAGCGTAGGCTTACAAGGTTAATTGCTAGACAGGGCTCTTAAAAATAGCGGAGTCAGGGGATACGGGGAGAAGGCAGGAACGGGGTACTGATTGGGGATGATCAGCAATGATCACATTGAATGGCGGTGCTGGCTCGAGGGGCCAAATGGCCTACTCCTGCACCTATTGTCTATTGGCAGCTTGTTCCATACACCCACCACCCTTTGTGTGAAAAAGTGACCACGCAGTTTCCTGTGAAATCTTTCATCTTTCACCTTAAAGCTATGTCCTCGGGTTCTTGATTCAACACATCACATTGTTGCTGGTGACATATTGCTGCGCACAGTAGATTATGTTTTCCACAGTGACCGTGCTTCCAAACTGTCTAATGAGAGTTAAACAACCTGCAAAATTCTGAAAGTATCTTTTTTTAAAAAGCAACATCAATTTGTCCTTTTCAAGTTGAGAGCAAAGCCCGGGGTTTTAGCATGATTTCAGATCCGTGAATTTGATTTTGTCCGCAGAGGAGAATGGGCAGCACGGTGGCACAGAGGTAGAGTTGCTGCTGCCTCACAGCGCCAGAGGCCCGGGTTCGATCCTGACTACGGGTGAATGCCTGTACAGAGTTTGTACGATCTCCCTGTGACCGCGTTCGTTTTCCCCGGGTGCTCCAGGTTTCCTCCCACGCCTCAATGACGTACAGGTTTGCAGGTTAATTAGTTTCGATACAAATTGTAAATTGTCCCTCATGTGTGTAGGATAGTGTTAGTGCACTCGCAATGATCACTGGTCGGCAAGGACACGGAGGGTCAGTTTCCGAGCTGTATCTCTAAAGTCTAAACTAAATTAAACTAACGCTAAAAGAGTGAAATGACAGAGAAAATTTCCAGTCATGTATATGCGTTCGCATTGTCGCGCATAATTGTCTCAAATAACCCATCAGCCATGCACACTGCAAATACAGTAGGTCTGAAGAAGGTCTCAACCTGAAACGTCACCCACTCCTTCTCTCCAGATGTATTTATACCCATCTCTAATTTTACTTCGGAGTCACATGAGTGCTATGTGAAGAAGCCCCCGCAGAGCACATGCTTGTCATTACGTCAGACGAATTGGCAAGCACCGGACTGGTGGGCCAACGCTTCTGCCGGCGGTAAGTTTTAACCTAGAAGGTAAGTGTTTTTTTACTTACCAGCGTTTCTTTGTTCGAGCAGGAGCCTCTCTTTACAAGAGGTTTCCTGCCCCCGGAGTCCGATTGGCTATGGGGGGGGGGGGACCCCGGTCCGACCGCAGAAGCGGATAGCCGGCAAAAAAGATCGGGTTTCCTGATAACAGCCGCTGACAAAGCAGGCAGTGCTTCCAGCCTGCGGGGTTGCCGTTTAATAATGTAGAGTCGCAGACAGTCGGTCAGCGACTCACAGACACGGTGCCCCAGCATGGAGTTAACTTGGAGGGAGAGAGAACTTGTGCAGCCCTTTTGGAACGCAGGTGAGTCGGGCTGCAAGGGTTCCTCTTCGATTAATAAGGGTATTTCACCCTTTACAAATTCACACTACCCAAATTAGTGAAGACTCCACTATAATAGCACGGGCCTATGGGAGAGCCGCGCCAGCAGCGCCTGGAACAGGGCAGCTTCATGGGAAAAAGCGCCAGCCTCTACGAGAGGCGGCGCCTGCAATGCCTAAGGACAGGGCTCAAGGTCTCCCTGCTGGAGGGGGAGACCAGGATGGGTCAGTATTCTACTGACGCCGTATCTGTCACAGCGCTGGCCTCCACAGAGCCGCGCTAGCAGCGCCTGCGATAGGCCCGCTTCATGTGTGAAAATGCCGGCCTACGGGAGAGAGCCGCGCCAGCAGCGCCTAGGAGAGGGCTGCTCAAGGTCTCCCTGTGGCAAGGGCAGACCAGTTCGGGTCAATGGGTTGCTGACACCGACATTTTCACAGCGCAGGCCTACGGGAGAGCTGCGCCACAAGCACCTGTTGACGGGGCTGTGTGTATGACCTCCCGTGAGCATCAGCCGGGAGAGCCAGGGCAGTAGGATGCTGACCCTGAAGTTGGTGTCACTGCTTATGTGCATACACCAAAAGCACAAGAGCCGCGCTCCAGGTATCCCGGATGTGGTTTGCAAAAAAGTCGGGGGATGACAATTTGGGCCAGCAAATTAATGGTCCTCACCAATTCCAGGACTTCATAATGGGGGAAAAAAAATTCACATATCAAACACCTGTTTTCTGTGCTTCGCTCTAAAGGAGCGCATCATGAGGGCGCATGAATTAAGGCTGCAAAAGACCTAAAAAAATAAATATATAAAAAACTGGTGGAAGCAGGCATTATACCCATTTGTTAGTTTAATATTTATGAATAAATATCCAGCCTACGCTGAACCCACGGTTCACAGCCTTGCGCAGATCCTCTAGTACCTAGGGGGAACACCTGGACGATGAGACTAAAACTGAGGCCAGGATGCCACCTCAAAAACCATATCCTTTCAGATTATGAAACAGTAAGTGAATATTGGACTGTATCCGGGGATCTCGAATAGGTATCTCGGAAGTACATCCACTCGTACAAAATAGACACAGTTTGGTATTGGGATTCAATACCACTAACTTATAGGTGGATGATGCATATCAGCCTTAAACAATTGTGTCCAATTCCCCACCCAAAAGGACGATGGTGGGTTTTTCGAGTTATTCTGGGCCGGAACATACTTAACCCTTAAGGTCCATTATAAAAGGTTTAAATAAAAATGTCAGTATTGTAACTGGGATAAAAAAAAGGGTGTTATATTGGCAGCCATAGATCTGAAAGATAATATTCAGCTACCCACACACCTGTTGAGAGGTTAGTCCTCACCCATCTAATTAAACTTAGATTAGTACCATTTAGAATGATTGGCTATTTGAGGTCATCATTGGTTAATTAACATGACAGTACTTTGGCTAGGCCAAATTGTAACTAATGTCTCGCGATGTACTAGCGACATTCTGACTCAATAACCTTAGTTTACAAACTGATGGAGCTTCAGGATGAGGAGCCACTGATATCAAGTCTGGCTGGGACGGCAGGTAAATGTGAAAGAGGAAACCTGCAGATGGCGTGGGGAGAATTGCTGGGTGCATTCATTACCCATGTGCAGAACAGCAGCCTTATCTAGCTATAATGTGGGGGATGAACTGTTTCCTAGAATGGATGCTGGTTAAATTATCAGTTACCTGTATTCGGCATGGGAACTAAATCTAGGGAGCAGTAGCGGAGGATACATTCTCGCTACATTGGGGATGTTGTTCTTACGCTTCCCGCATTTCTTCCTCATTCAATCAATGTCTCACCAAAATAGAGTATGACTACACTTAGGTGTTTAGTGGGTTCTAAACTGGTCCACACAGCATGGTCCCATTGGTTGAGACGGATGACACAGCATTCATGATCACCCCCAATTACAGTAACTTGTTGGTTCACACTGGGACAGGAGGGAAGTTCCCCTTTACATGCGCATATTAATGTATTGATTTGTATCTTCTGACCAGACTGTTCCAGGGACTCAGACTATTGAGTAGAACCGTCGACGTGATTACGATGGTCTGGAGAGATAATACTAAAAAACAATATGTTTCATATTAAGAAATGGGAGATGTCCTGTTTACAGTTAAATATATCTTATCATAAGTTGCAGGCATAACGGATGTATTGGAGTTCCTGGCTACATTGCAGTTTGACGATCAGTTAAGCTATAGTGCAATTTATAGTGCTAGAAGTACTTTGTCCTCCAACTTAGGGCAAGGGTCCGGACAACACTCTGTCGGATCTCATCTATTGGTGGCCGATTCATAGGAGGTATTTTAAACAAAACCCTCCCAGACATACGTTCAGAAATCTGGGATGTGAGCATAGTTCTCACGCTGCTTTGGCAATGGGCTCCAATTACATCTCTGCCTTTCAGGAAGTTAACACTCAAAGTGGATCATGTTCATGGTGCAGCATTATGGGTCCAAGTATTGCAAAGGTTGACTGGAATGCATTCTTCTGTGGATGATATTGTGTTTTTATGCATACGATCTAATCAAACAGAGCAGGCCAGGGATGGCTGGAACCAAAATAAGCTTAAAATATACCCTTTGATCTAAGACTATATGTAATTACGCATCTGAGCTAATAATATCAAGGTCATCAAGAGTCTCAGAGGCTCTGAAACAGCGATGGTCATCAGCCACATAAAACCTCATACAAAGGTGTCAGTACAAGCTATTGCTAGATGACCAAAACAGGTTTGCATTTTGCTGGAGTGGACACTGATGTGTTTTTAAATCACTCCACCAGGGCGGCATCAACGTACGCAGCAAAGCGCAGGACGTGCCGATTAGACCAAATCCTCACCGCAGGATAGTCCAGTTAAGGAACCTTGTTAGGGTTTCTGACAAACCTGTCCTCGCAATGCAAAGATTGGGCAAGCTGTTTTGGTTTCTGTTTGAGTTCTCCTTTGTAATTTCCCCTGCGAAAGAGGGGTTGTTACTGTTGTGTAAAATGTTATTGTTTAAGACATTTATTGTATAAATTAAACAATGTTTGATACATTATTTGGTTATCCTGTGTCAACCAAGGCAGTGTATCATATGGAACTGTATCTGCGGCAGGAAATCACAGAGCTTTGAAATCTTCACGTAGTCACTCACGTGACTCCGAAGTAAAATAGTAGGATTAAACGAGAACTTACCAGTTTGAAGTTTGATCCTTATTTTATGAGGCATTACGATGAGGGATTACGTGCCCTCCGCTCCCACCCTCATAATCTAAAGGATCAACTGGTAGTTCTAGTCTTCTAAAAGCCTTACTATGTTACTTCGGCTATTGGGTTTCTGTGTTTTCACGCCGCTGCTTTGAAGTATGACAAGCATGCGCTCTGGCGGGGCTTCTTCACGTAATCCCTCATCGTAACTCCTCATAAAATAAGGATCAAACTTCAAACTGGTAAGTTCTCATTTAATCCTACTATTACATTGAAGAAAGGATTGTTTTCTATGCTTCTTGCAACAGGTGGCCCGGTCAACAAAAGGCCTTGTACGGATTGGAGGTTTTCAGGTCCGATCACCACTGTGTGAGATGGAGTACTAGTTGGGTTAACCTATGATGAGCGTTTGTCGGCAATGGGCATGTACTCGCTGGAGTTTAGAAGAATGAGGTTGGGGGCCTCATTGAAATGTACCGAATAGTAAAAGTCTTGGATAGTGCGCATGTGCAATGTTTCCACTCGTGGGTGAGTCTAGCACTAGAGGTCATAGCCTCAAAATTAAAGGATGTTCGCTTAGGAAGGAGATGAGGAGGAATTTCTTTAGCCTGAGGGTGGTGAATCTGTGGAATTCTTTGCCACAGAAGGCTGTGGAGGCAAAGTCAGTGGATATATTTAAGGCGGAGATAGATAGATTCTTGAGTAGTACGGGTGTCACGGGTTATGGGGATGAGCCAGGAGAATGGGGTTGAGAGGGAGAGATAGATCAGCCACGATTGAATGGCGGAGTAGACTCGATGGGCGGAATGGCCTGATTATACTCCTATCACTTATGGTCTTACGACTTATGACCAATGGTTGCTCCGACTGTGCCAACCTTCCAAAACCATCGCCACTTCCTCCCACTCCACCACTTCGTACGATAATAACATTTGAAAGGTTCAAAACTGCAGAGGGCTGTGGACATAGCCCAGGACCATCAAGCAAACCTACCTCCCCTCCATTGAGTGATTAGAAAGGAACTGCAGTGACTGGGTTTATACCAAAGAGAGGCACAAAGTGCTGGAGCAACTCAGCGGCTCAGGCAGCATCTCTGGAGAAAAAGCATGGGTGTGACCTTTCAGGTTGGGACCCTTTTTCAGACCGAAAGTAGAGGGGAGGGAACTAGAGGTAGGAAATGGGCCAGACAGATCAGGGCAGGCAACAGATGACCAAGGAAGGGTGGAGCCCACGGTGGTCTATTGTTGGAGAGAAGGTACTCCAGCATTTTGGGTCTACCTTCGACTTAAAACAACATGTAAGATTCTTTCTCATCCTTCTCCCCAGAGATGCTGCCTCACCCGCTGAGTTACTCCAGCATTTTGTGTCTACGATTTAAACCTGCATCTGCAGTTCTTTCTTACACACTTGGTCCATTGTGGGCTGGGGAAAAGGTGATAACGAGAGGAGACAAGGATGCAAACTAGTAGGATGACTTGCGTGGGGGAAGAGATGGGGTATGCAGGGGATGCTTGGAATTTGTGAAATCAACGTTCATACCTCCGGGTTGTAAGCTGCCCAAACGAAATACGAGGTGCTGTTCCTCCAATTTGTGTTCTGGCCCAGGACAGAAAGGTCAATATGGGAATGGGAAGTTTCAATGTTTGAAAATCAGGAGATCACATCGCCCAAAGCAGACTGAGCATAAAGGGGCTGTCCCACTTGAGCGATCTAATACGCGAGTTCGCCCTTGACTCATACTCGCAGCATGGTCCGCACGAGGTCATAGAGACATCCACGAACTCCTACGGACCCGCTACGGACATTCTCCGAGTTCGAATCAGGGGAAAAACACGGGAGAACTTCTTGAATTACCTCGTACAGTGGGACAGGCCCTTTAGGCAGCAACTCTACCGCTGCGCCTCCGTGCCTTGGTGAAGTAGGAACTTCCTCTTTAACTTTTACTAAGTTGCTGTATTAGGAGACGACATGACGGACGCGGAAGAGCACTCATTTCCATTTTAATAAACATCCAACTGTGTCCACCGATCACCTGGAGATTCAAAGCAAGAGACATTCGCTTTTATTTTGCATGGTACAACATATTCAACCCGTTTGCAGGTGTTTGGCTCAGACTCCAGGGATAAATCACCTGCTCCACTCATTACCTCGTTGTCTTTTCCCTTTCAACACACCCGGGCAATTCTCCATACCGTCACCTTTCGCCCACGCAATCATCTTAATCACTTATCGGGCACACAGCGTAATGAGAAAGTCAAAACAGTGGCATCTGCATGGTTAGTTATATAGTTCTGTTATCATGCCAAAGCACCTGAATGCATTTCATTTCACAGGGACTTTACAACAGCAGTCGCAGCAGCACTTTGATCTGCAGAGAGAAGGTGGCGCGTTGGAAGAAATGACCTTGGGAACTGAGGTTTCATTGCAATAACCAAGAGCGCAGCGGTAGATTTGGTCTTCTAACAGTGCCAGAGACCAGGCTTCCATCCTGACTGTGGCGGGTGTTGTCTGCACAGAGTTTGTACGTTCTCCCCGAGACCACCGTGGGCTTTTGCCGGGTGCTCCGGTTTCCTCCCACACTCCAAAGATCTACAGGTTTGTAGGCTAATTGGCTTGGTGAAATAATTACAAATTGTCCCTTGTGGGGCCACAGTCTTAGAATAAAGGCGAGGCCATTTAAGACTGAGGTGAGAAAAAACGTTTTCACCCAGAGAGTTGTGAATTTGTGGAATTCCCTGCCACAGAGGGCAGTGGAGGCCAAATCACTGGATGGATTTAAGAGAGAGCTCTGAGGGCTAGTGGAATCAAGGGATATGGGGAGAAGGCAGGCATGGGATATTGATTGCGGACGATCAGCCATGATCGAAGGGCCGAATGGCCTCCTCCTGCACCTATTCTCTATGTTTCTATGTGTGTGAGCATAGGATAGTGTATGTGTGCGGGGATCGCAGGTCGGCACGGACTCGGTGGGCCGAAGGTCCTGTTTCCACACTGTACCTCTAAACTATTCTGCCATGCACACAACAGGCATGAATTCTATTTTCTTGATGTTTCACTACTGTCTCTCTTTCTCTCTTATTTTCTGATTACCGTTTTTCCTTCTCTCTCCACAAACCAGTGGTCGTATTTGACTAGTCTGAAGAAGGGTCTCGACCCGAAACGTCACCTAGTCCTTCTCTCCAGAGATGCTGCCAGACCCACTGGTTTACTCCAGCTTTTCTTTTGTGTCTATCGTCGGTTGCATTTGACCCGATAAGTTACTTCAGCATTCTGTGTCTTTCCCTGAAGGTATTAAGAAATGTCTTCACCTGAATGGGAGAGAGTCTTCAGAATTTTCTGCTCATGAGGGCTGTGAGACCTCAGTCCTTGGTATACTGAAGATGGTGATTGTTAGGTGTTTGGAGAAGGGTCATAGGGTTAAGGGCCTGTCCCACTTACGGGACCTTTACAGGCGACTGCCGGCACCCGTGATAAGTCGCCGAAATGTTCAACATGTTGAAAATTCAGTGGCCACCAGAAAGATGCTACAACTCTTTGGAGGCCTTTCACGACCATAGGAGACCTCTCAAGGCCATGGTCGTGCGAGGTCTCCTGTGGTCTTGAGCGGTCTTCAAAGAGACGAAGCGTCTTTCTGGTCGCCGCTGAATTTTCATCATGTTGAACATTTCAGCAACCTGTCATGGGTGCGGGAGGTCGCCTGTAAAGGTCGCGCAAGTGGGACAGGCCCATTAGTGCAGCAAAGTGGTGCTTAAGCAAATGACCATGTGGAATGGCAGCACAGGTATGAGGGGCTGAATGGACTACCGCTTTTAATAATTATGCCCATAAATCGTTCAAGTTCAAATTCACTTTTATTGTCACATGCACCAGTTGGTACAGTGAGATTTGAGTTACCATACAGCCATACGAATAAAACAAACACAATACAAGATAGAATTTAATATGAACATCCCCCACAGCGGAATCAACGTTTCCCACTGTGATGGAAGGCAATAAAGTTCAGTCCTCGTCCACTTTGTTCACCCGTGGTCGGGGCCTTTGAACCCTCCGCAGTCGCCGATGTACAGCACCTCTCGCCGGGATGATCGCAACTCCGGCGTCGGAACCGAGGAGTAAAGGTGAACGTAAGGTGGGCACCGCTGATGAAGCTGCTGCCTCACAGCGCCAGAGACTCAGGTTCGACCCTGAGCTCGGGTGCTGTCGATGTGGCGTTTCCACCTTCTCCCCATGGGTTTGCTCCGGGTGCTTTGGTGTCCTCCCACATCGCAACGACATGCGGGTCTGTTGGGTAATGGGCTTCTGTAAATTGCTCCCAGGTGTGACACAGGCAGGGGATGGAAACACATGGGTCGAATTTGAATGTGTGATTAAGCATCGATGTGGACTTGATGGGCTAAAGGCCATCAAACGTTTCCACGTTGCGTCTTTTAATATAGAGTCATGGAATCAGAGAATCATTCAACATAGAAACAGGCACTTCAGCCCAACTTGACCACGCTGACCTAGTCTGTACTAGTCACACCTGCCTGCATTTGACCCATATCCCTGTAAACCTGTCCTATACATGTACCTGACCAAATGTGTCTTAAACATTGAGATAGTACCTGCCTCGAATTCCTCCTCTGGCAGCTCATTCCATACACCCACCACCCATTGTGAAAAAAAAATTGCCGCTCGGGTCCCTTTCAAATCTTTCCCTCCTCACCTTAAACCTATGTCCTCTGGTTCTCGACTCCCCGACACTTGGCAAAAGACTGTGCATTTACCCAATCTACTCTCATGGTTTTGTACACCTCATAAGATCACCCCTCATCCTCCTGCGCTGCAAGGAATAGCCTGCTCGACTTCTCCCTGACGCCCAGGCCCTAGTGTTCTGGCAACATCCTCGTAAATCTTCTCTGCATCTTTTTCAGCTTGACAACAACTTTCCCATAACACGGTGACCAAAACTGAACACAATATTCTGAAGAAGGGTCTCGACCCGAAACGTCACCTATTCCTTCGCTCCATAGATGCTGCCTCACCCGCTGAGTTTCTCCAGCACTTTTTGTCTCTATACAATATTCTAAATGTGGCCTCACCGATGTCTTTTTTCTAACAGTAGCTGGTACTATTTAGACAGATACATCAATAGAACATCTTCAGAGATATGTGGGCCAAACTCAGGTAGGCGGGACTAGTGTAGATGAGGCATGTTGGTCGACGTGAGCAAGTTGGGCTGAAGGGCCTGTTTCCATGCTACATGACTAGATGACTCTATAACATGACCTCCCAACTTCTATACTCAATTCTTCACGCAAGGCTGTTGCAGCAGGTGTGACACAGGCAATAGGCAATAGACAGGCCTCACTTTGTGCAGCTGAAATCTGCAGGAAGGAACTGCAGATGCTGGTTTAAAGCGAAGGTAGACACAAAAGACTTTGTGCAGCTTTCTGGTTGAGGGAAGCGATGGCCAGGACAACAACAAGCTCTCCAACAACAAAGAGACGCAATGATATTTGTAGCCACTGACCACGAAGGGGGAGAGAGATTTAGCTTGTTGACATGTCCCATCTGAATGACGGAACCTCTGATTTGAACCCAATTGGCAGCGTAGATTATGTGTTCAAGTGTCGAGAAGTGAGCTGGAAACATTCGCATTGGCTCCGAGTCACCGCGCCCAACATGACTCAGCTGGGCGATCAGTCCGACTGTGAGCGACAAGTGGAGTTAACATTGGTGGCCCCCGGACTTCCCCAACAATTGCAAGTAATTGAAACCACGGCGAGGTTCACAGTCGGTCGATTTGTTTTTAATTGCGCCGTGCAAAGGGCCATAAATCACAGTGACAACCCTGACAAACGGGGCAAGGGAATGAATGCTGTCAGGTGATAGACCGCTGGAAATTGGTACCAACAGCTTTGGTAATGGATTTAACATTCCCACTGTAAAATTACACTCTTGTTCACTTATAAAGCCCCTGTCCCACTTAGGAGACCTAAACAGCAACCTCTGGTGACCTTGCCCGCCACCCAAGGTTTCCATGAGGTCATCGGAGGTTCTGCTCACTCTCCCTAGTGGTTGAAAGTGGTTTCCGCGGTGGTCGAGGCTGCATCTAGGTTGCTGCTATTTTTTCATCATGATTAAAACCGGCCTCGACTAAAAATAGGTTGCTATTTTAAAAATCGATAATGTTTTAGTCGCAGGTCCAGTCGAAGCCGGTTTTCTTCATAGTCGAGGAAGGTTTTCAACACATGCGTGGGAGGTGGTAGGAGGTTGCTGTTTAGGTCTCCTAAGTGGGACAGTGGCTTAATATCCTCAGCTCTGAGCTGGCAACTATTTCCTCTCTTTTAACTTACAGGCGAAGCAGCTTAGTTTGATGAAGGGATCTGAAGAAGGGTCTCAACCCAAAACGTCGCCTATTCCTTCTCTCCAGCGATGCTGCCTGTATCGCTGCGTTACTCCAGCCTTTTTGTGTCTATCTTCGGTTTAAACCAGCATCTGCAGAATAGTTTAACTTGGCTTCATGTTCTCCACCTTATTTTGGGCCAAAGCATCTCAATGAATGAATGAACCATACTTTATTATCGCATGTGACGTGTTGTAAGTTCAGTTTTTTTTATAGTCCTATGAAAAGCTTTTGTTGCAGTTCCGTGAAAAGCTTTTATTGCGTGCTATCCAGTCAGCACAAAGACAATACATGATTACAAAGGAGCCATCGATAGTGTGTAGATACGTGGTAAGGGAATAGCGTTTGTGTCAGAGTGAGGTTCTTTGTTTTGCATACACGAGGTGTACAAAGAGACGCCACATATAGGGCGCTGACCAGGTTGCGGGGTGAAGCCTGTACGGTCGTGAGTACTCGCCCAGAGAGTCGTACCTTGTTCTGTTCGCCGCTGGATTTTCAACATGTTGAACATTTTCGGCCAACTGCAACGACCTATGACGGGTGCCGGCAGTCGCTGAAAAAGTCGCGTAAGTGGGACAGGTCCTAAAGTGTTCTATTCCGTCCCAAATGGTCTCCCTTTGTTCTTGCCGGGTCCCCCCCTTAGTTCTCTTGGCAGCCCCCCCCCATGCCAGGTCCCCCTTAGTTCTCTCGGAAGCCCCCCATGCCGGGTCCCCCTTAGTTCTCTCAGCGCCCCCCCCCACCCCCCCCCCCCCCAATGTCGGGTCCCCCTTAGTTCTCTCGGCAGCCCCCCCCCCCCATGCCAGGTCACCCCCCCCCCATGTAGGGTCCCCCCTTAGTTTCTCTCGGCAGCCCCCCCCCCCCATGCCGGGTCCCCCCTTAGTTCTCTCGGCAGCCCCCCCCATGCCGGGTCCCCCTTAGTTCTCTCGGCAGCCCCCCCCATGCCGGGTCCCCCTTAGTTCTCTCGGCAGCGGTAGAGTTGCTGCCTTCCACCGCCAGAGACCCAGGTTCAATCCTGACGACGGGAGCTGCCTGTACGGAGTTTGTACTTTCTCCCTGTGACCACGTGGGTTTCCTCCGGGTGCTCCGGCTTCCTGCTGCACTTCAAAGACGTACAGGTTTGTGGGTTGATTGGCTTCGGTAAGAATGGTCCCTAGCGTGTGTACGATAGTATTAGTGTGCGGGGGTGATCGCCGGTCGGCACGGACTCGGTGGGCCGAAGGGCCTGTTTCCGCGCTGTATCTCTAAACTCTAAGAGTCTAAAGTATTGTGGCAGCCAGTAGCTCAACAGGGAACCCAGCTCATTTAGCCAAAACATAGAAGCCTTCAATAACCTTGAGGTCAAATCCCTTGAGCACATGTAGCCTTGGTGCGAACTGGGTGTCGAGGTCAGTAGCATCACTGGGGAGGCAACGTGGTAACAAGGAGTTTAATAGTCTGGGGGACTGGTGAGTTACATTGTGTGGTTCCAATTTTGTTCATTGAAATTGAATCCAATTGTGCGTAAATATGTGCCACAATGCAATCCAATTCCAAAGCAACATTGGGATTGAGAAGAAAGATATGAACTGAACCATGCTCTACTCCCTGAATCCTTCAATTCGTATTGTTTGGCATTAACTAAATGCGACAATCCATAAGTTTTAGTTTAGTTTAGTTTTGTTTAGTTTAGTGATACAGCGGGGAGGCAGGCCCTTCGGCCCACCGAACCTGTGCTGACCAACGGTCCCCGTACTCTAGCACTATCCTACACAATAGGGACAAGTTACAATCTTTACTGAAGACAATTAACTTCCAATCCTGCACGTCTTTGGAGTGTGGGAGGAAACTGGAGCTCCCGGGGCAAACCCACGCAGGTCACGGGGAAGAACGAACAAACACGGTACAGACAGCGCCCGTAGTCAGGATCGAACCTGGGTCTCTGGCGCTGTGAGGCAGCAACTCGACCGCTGCGCCACTGTGACGCCCCACAGAACAATCCCAGTCAGCCTATCGTGTTGTGATACTTGGAGAGTTTCCTAATCCATCTCTTCCCAACCAGTCTGAAGAAGGGTCCCACCCTCCAAATATGCTGCCTGACCTGTTGAGTTACTCCTGCACTTTTGTCTTTTTTTTGCAAACCAGCATCTGCAGTTCCTTGTGTCTGCAATTAGTCTCTCCCGCTTGGTCTTTCCTGACATTCCTTCAAGTTTCACTTATCTGAGTATATTTCCTGTTTCCTTTCAAAGATTATCTTTAGAATCTGTCAAAATCCACTTTATTCCAGATGTAGGCAATCCTGCTTAAATTCCAATTGACTCTTCTGCAAAGTGTCTTAAATTTCTGTCCTGCTGGCTGTCTTCATTTTCTCTCTGTACATTTAAAGCTTACTCAAGTGTATCCACAATACACTCAAGTATATCCTCAACACTGGGGCTCTGCAAGGCAGCGTTCCCAGCCACCCCCCCCCCCCCCCCCTCTTTACTCCATGTACACACACGACTGTACAACCATGTACAAATCTAATTCAATTTTCAAATTCGCAGACGACACCACCATTGGGGGCCGGATATCAAATAACAATGAGGCGGAGTACAGGAAGGTTAGGGAATAACATTTTAGAGCAAGGTAAAGCCAGCAAAGTCTAGATGCAGGAAAAATGTTCCCAATGTGGGGCGAGTCCAGAACCAGGGGCCACAGTCTTGGAATAAAGGGGAGGTCATTTAAGACTGAGGTGCGAAAAAAAAAAATTTACCCAGAGAGTTGTGAATTTATGTAATTCCCTGCCACAGAGGACAGTGGAGGCCAAATCACTGGATGGATTTAAGGGAGAGTTGGATAGAGCTCTAGGGGCTAGTGGAGTTAAGGGATATGGGGAGAAGGCAGGCACGGGTTATTATTAGCGGACGATCAGCCATGATCACAATGAATGGCGGTGCTGGCTCGAAGGGCCAAATGGCCTCCTCCTGCACCTATTTTCTATGTTTCTATGCTTCTATGTCTCGAAGGGCCGAAGGGCCTGTTTCAGCGCTGTATTTCCAAACTAAACTAAATAACATTTAGAGCAAGGTAAAGCCAGCAAAGTCCAATCATAGATAGTAGTTCAGCACTGCTCTCTGGTTGTGGTAGGATGATTCAGTTGCCTGATAACAGCGGGGAAGAAACTGTCCCTGAATATGGAGGTGTGAATCTGGAGAAATGCTGCCTGCCCCGCTGAGTTACTCCAGCTTTTTGTGTCTATCTTCGTTCTAAACCAGCGTCTGCAGTTCCTTCCAACACACAACGTCTGGCACTTGTCAGCTCGTTTGCGGAGATTTACAACCTTGCTCCACTTCAGGGGACCGTTGCCCTGACCTGTCTACAGAATTGGTGCATCCGTCGACAATAGATCTTCAATGACACACTTTGCAATTTTAGAACAATTTTCGTAACCTCGGGAATTCCCAGAGTGTTTTGCGGACAATTCATTGTCTGAAGCTCTGTATCTGCTGTAGTTGACGATCAGAGCAGCAAGGTTATGGACTGCAATGGGCCTCAATCAGCCCTAAACAGATAATCTATTTCGAGATTTAAAAAAAGAGAGACTAAAGTACAGGAGGAACACAGCGGGTCAGGCAGCGTCCCTGGAGGTGAAGTTTCGAGTCGGGACCCTTCTTCAGACTGCTGTCCTGCTGTATGTGAGGGATGTGGGTGGTGCTATTGCGCAGTGGTAGAGTTGCAGCCCTACAGCGCCAGAGACCAGGGTTCGATCCTGACCACGGGTGCTGCCTGTGTGGACCTTCCACCTTCTCCCTGTGACCACATGGGGTGCACGCGGCTGCTCTGGTTTCCTCCCACAGCCCAAAGACGCGCAGGTTTGCAGGTTAGTTGGCCTCGGTAAATTGCCCCTAGTGTGTGGGATAGAACTAGTGCATGGGTGATCGCTGGCCAGTGCGGACTCCGTGGGCCAAAGGGCCTGTTCCCACATTGTACCTAAAAATAAAATTTATAATGTTACCTGACCACTCCAGCACTTTGTATCTTTATTTGTTTGGAAATCAACATCTGCAGTTCCTTGTTTCTTCAGTCCCATTTGAGATATTGATTAATGGGTAATTATTAGGTTTCGGCACAATGGTGTTCTCTGCTCCTCACAGAGTCAAACAGCGCAACAAACAACCACGTCTGCCCATCGAGTCCGTGTTGATGGTCGGACATCCATTCACACTGGTTCTCCGAGAATCCCTTATTTCATTTCCCCCACATTCCCCATCAACTTTCCACAGTTCACGGCACGGTGGCGCAGTGGTGGAGTTGCCGCCTGACAGCGCCAGAAACCCGGGTTCCACCCTGACTGCGGATGCTTGTCCTTACGGAGTTTGCACGTTCTCCCCGTGACCGCGTGCGTTTTCTCCGGGATCTCCTGTTTCCTCCCACACTCCAAGGACATACAGATGTATTCAAGGGAGAGTTAGAAACAGCTCTTAGAGCTAAGGGAATCAAGGGATATGGGGAGAAAGCAGGAACGGGGTCCTGATTCTGGATGATCAGCCATGATCATATTGAATGGCGGTGCTGGCTCGAAGGCTGAATGGCCTACATTTTCCGTGTTTCTATGTTTGTAAGCTAATTGGCTTGGTATAATTGTAGATTGTTCCTAATGTGTGTAGGATAGTGTAACTGCATGGGGATCGCTGGTCGGCCCGGGCTCGATGGGCCGAATGGTCTGTTTCCAATCTCTATCTCTAAACTAAACTGAACTACACTGGAGCAAATGGAGGGGAATTGAGATAGTTTGGCTGTGATATGGAATGTTGGAGCTAGTCAGTTGGATAAAGTAGTCTCTGCTTCAATCAGTTTCCTTTGCCATTGTTACTTCTTGGCATATCTTTCATTCATCGTCTTCTTGTTGAGTCTCTTTGTCTGCAACTCATTTTCACCTAGCCCACGGCTGGCAATGGCCTGTTTCCTTTAACATCATTACTTTTTTTGCATATCTTTCATTCATTGTTCTTTATCTCTCCACATCATCGCCCGTATCTCTTGTTTCCATTTCCCCCCTGTAAATAAGCAATTCACATACCCGTAAAGTGTACAGCATCCTTTAATAATAGCACAGGGTATAACACACGTCAGCAAGCACTGGTTACATTCTGTTACTGAACTATACCCAGGGAGGGGAAAGCGTTATGATTGATGTTAACTAAGGCGGGGCTATAGGTACTGAGGTAGCTATATTATTGGCTGCATGCATAAACCATCTACATCCTTCCCCATAGAAAATCAAAACAGCTTGGAAGTCATGACAACAGAATTAAACAAAATCACCATAACGAACAGGTGGCTTACTAATCCGACCCGACCGTGTACGGATGTCTCCCCCTTCCCCCGAAAGATCAGAAGAAACAGGAGGCCGCGAAACAGCTGGGGAACCAGAGAAGGGCGGTGGGGTGGGAGAAGCAGGAGAGTCAGAACCACGACCGGCAACAGGTGACCCGCACAGAGGGGAACAGAGCGCGCGAGATGGGGATCGAGGCATTCAGGGAACACAAACTGGGACGGCAGCCGGCTGTTGGTGTGAGAGCGGCGGGGCGTAGGGCCCCGGGGGCTGCGGCTTCGGCTCATTCACGGCAAGCAGGTGTTGACGGCTTCTTCGGTAAATGTTTCCCACAAAGTCGACCAGGTACATATACATTTTGGAATGAAATTTTTGGAATTTTTACAAAACTATTTAACACAAAATTGAACCCCAACACCAAATTGATTATCTTTGGATCAATGGAAGAGGGAAGTAAACTAACTATATTCCAAGAAGCTTTTCTTAATTATGGTCTAATAACAGCGAAAAAACTTATACTTAAATTTTGGAAAAACGCACCTACGCCAACATTCAAAATGTGGATCTCAAACATGTCTGAAACGCTACATCTTGAAGAAATGAGATTCCTCTTACTAGGCAAAGTAGACCAATTCTTAAAGATTTGGTCTCCGTTTATCAACTTTATCCAAGCATATGGTGCAACATAACATAACCTTAGAAATTAAATGTTTAGAACTGGGTGACGGATGGGCAAAAATATGAGATAGGTAGATCTCTCCTAATCTCTCTTTTCTTTTTACTTTTTCCTTTTCTTTCAATCTTTTAACTTCTCACCTCTGTCCTTTATTTTTTTTTGTTTTCTGTTTCTACTCGCTTGTCTATCTATTCCGACACTCTTTATTTATTTTTTCTCTCACTGTTCTTTTATTATTGAACCAAAAGTATGAAGTTGTACAAGAATGATAATATGTATTTATGTATTAGGTGCTTAAGTACCAGACTACTGTACTTACTTCTAACAAAAATAAACAAACAAAAAAAAAAAAAAAAGTCGACCAGGTACGAACGAGGTGAATCGACCACCCCAACTACGGTGGCCAGACGGGAGTAACCACTGGCGGTCTGCAGCCGAACAACCTGTCCAGGCAGCAGAGGATCGTGTGGTCTGCACGACCGATCGTGGGAACGCCGCTGGCTGTCATGTTTCTCTTGAATGCGCCTGTGCATGGAGGCGGGCTCCAGCACCCGAGGTTGCAGCTGGTGCTGGGCAATCGGGATAGTAGGTCTGGTTGTTGTGGACATCAGACGCTGAGCAGGGGACCCCATGGCCGGATCCCTGGAAACGTTCCTGATGTTCAGGAGATCCAAATACAAATCAGAGTTAGACAGTCTCGCCTGTTCCATCAGAAGCTTGGCGCTGCGGACGGCTCGTTCTGCAAGGCCGTTGCTCTGTGGGTACTCTGGGCTGCTGGTCAGATGCACGAAATTCCGCTTGTCAGCAAAACGTTTGAACTCTCGGCTGGTAAACTACCTTCCACTGTCAGTCTGCAACCGGACGGGAGACCCAAAAGTGGAGAAGTGTTTCCGCAGCTTACGGATTACCATCTCCGACGTGAGGGATGTCAGCAAATCTACCTCGAACCAGTTGGAGTACGAGTCGACCAGGACAAGGTAGTGGTTACCACGCCACTCGAAGATGTCGGCAGCCAGCGAGGACCAGGCCAAGGCAGGAGCGGGCTGTTGCAGCAGGGGCGGTCGCTGCTGGTGTGGTGCAAGACTGTTGCACGTGGAGCAGGCAGAAACGCAGTCCCGGATATACCTGGCCATTCCAGGCCAGTAGAAGGGCTCATTATTCCTTATCTTGTTGAAGAGGTTTATTGACAAAACATTCACTCTCGCTCCAGTATCTAACTTAGCAAGGAAGGTCAAACCATTGACAGTTACAGATACGGTAGGATCGGAACGCTGGCCAGGTGCGTAGAGGAGTGTAAACACGCTCGACTCCTCTGGAGAACTAATTGGATCCGCATCGTAGGATTCTGCTATGGAGGGCTGTGAGCCATAACAGCCATCAGATTGTGTCAGCCTGTTTAGATTAGGTCTGGAAGCCTGTACAGCTTTCCCACGGGCTCGACAGACTGCAGAGAAATGGTTTAGCTTTTTACAAAAATTGCAGGCCTTACCATAGGCGGGGCACGTCGACAGTCGGTTGTGCATGTAGTTACAATTTGGGCGCTTCTTGTGGGGCATCTCGCCAGGACCTGGGTTGGCACGCGGCAGAAAAGCAGTGTTTCCCATCCGAGGCTGTGGTCTCTTAACCCAGCCAGGTTGATAGATTTAGTGCCCGAATCACGCTGGTCATCTGGCAATTCAACGACCTCAGACATTCTGCAGGCATGCAAAGCTTTGACTACCGTTAGATCAGATATAACACACGTCAGCAAGCACTGGTTACATTCTGTTACTGAACTATACCCAGGGAGGGGAAAGCGTTATGATTGATGTTAACTAAGGCGGGGTTATAGGTACCGAGGAAGCTATATTATTGGTTGCATGCATAAACCATCTACACCCCCGACTAGTCTGAAGAAGGGTCTTGACCCGAAACATCACCCTTTCCTTCTCTCCAGAGTGGTGCTGCCTGACCCGCTGAGTTACTCCAGCTTTTTGCGTCTATCTCTGCTTCAATCACTTTTGTTCTTATGCACACGGGTATGAAGCAGAATAGACTCTGACCTCCTGAAGGGCCTGTGGATTTAATGTGTTTGTTTTAAACTATCAATGCGTGTCTGATATTGAGATGTGCGGTCAATTACACACTTGTACAATAAATTCTGCGCAGTTAAAAAAAATTAAAAACAACTATTTTTAAATAGCATTGATGGTTAAAGTGGTTGTTTGGAGTGGAGCATCATTGTAGATAGCTCAGGGATAATGGCAGCTAAACAATTAACACAATGGGGCGGTGAAGTGCTCTCGATTGCTGTGATGTGTTGGGTCCATCCAGGCAATGTGTGTGTTTGTGCGTTCCTCTCCCGGCAATTACTGCTGCATCTGTCCCAGCCGCCGTCTGCATTTGATCGTGAATCTCTCCCTCACCTCACCATCAGTAGGTGATGGGTTCAAGGACCACTCAGCGCAATCCGGACTGTATCTCCTGTGCAAGCCTTTAGACTTCAGAGAAACAATGTGGGAAGCAGGCCCCTTTGGCCCGCCAGGTCCGTGCCGACCAATCATCACCCCCTACACTAGCACTATCCTGCACACTGGGGACTATTTACTGTTTTTATGTCCATTAGTTAGAGGAGCAGAATTAGGCCATTCAGCCCATCAAGTCTACTCCGCCATTCAATCATGGCTGATCTATCTTTCCCCCTCAACCCCATTCTCCTACCTTCTCCCCATAACCCCCGACACCCATATTAATAGTAAGATTAAATGAGAACTTACCAGTTTTGAAGTTTGATCTTTATTTTATGAGGAGTTACGATGAGGGATTACGTGAAGACCCCGCCAGGACGCATGCGCGACATTCTTCAAAGCAGTGGTGTGAAATCACAGATACCAGAGTAGACTAATATAGTAAGATAAGAGAGAACTTCCATACCAGTTGAACTTTATAAAAGAGGGTTTTGGGAGCGGAGGGCACGTAATCCCTCATCGTAACTCCTCATAAAATAAAGATCAAACTTCAAACTGGTAAGTTCTCATTTAATCTTACTATTTTACTTCGGAGTCACGTGAGTGACTACGTGAAGATTTCAAAGCTCTGTGATTTCATGCCCTGGAACGAGACCATGCTCACACACTGCCATTCTGGGACGGAGGATGAACGTATTTCACACACGACACTGTGCTGAAAAACAATAAAGGTATTATTCATACCTAAAATAATATTCCCCACATTGGGTAATTTATTTTACAGAACTTAATTTTTCCCTGCAAACGTCTCAGGATCGGCCACGGGTTTATTATAAAGCATTGAATGCGTTCATCGCTCCACCCCGCTGTGGCAAGGATGTGGTCCATAGGAACTCCCATCATCCTAGCGTCCGATGTAGATGCAGCCCTGTTGGAGTGAGATTTGAAACATTAGTATTCACCACTGCACGTAATACCACCCGAACCATCTGGATATGGTTTGCACTGTGACCTTAGGTGAGGGCATTTATGGCTAATGAGAAAGCTCTCTCCGTGCCCATAAGTGTCTTGGTGACTATATATTGGAAAATATGTGTCACTATGCAGGGCCGACTATCTGTAGGATAGGCCAGAACTCTAATATTGGCCAAAGGAACCGGGTCAGTCTTGTTTAAGTACCCCTGTATGTAGCAGGTTATCTGTCATTTGTGACAGACATGATGTCCTATTCTAGCTTGTGTAAGGACTGGACCCGTTGTGCTGATCCAAGTGCCATAATCATTCCCATCTAGGATATTAGTTTGTCCAGAGTGAGCCCCGATATTGGTGTCCATCCTCGTAACATGGTGTACTACCTATGTCCCATATATAGGTGTATCTGGGCCTGGGGGGAATAGAGTACAAATACCCCTCATTCGTTTAGGTACTAGTGGGTGTGATCCTATAGCCAGGTGATCACTCCCTCTGCCCAGATATTAGATAGGGCACTCCTTGCACAATAATGGCACTGTAACTCAATCCTTCATCGAAATGGAGGGTGGCCAGAAACTCCAGCACTTCAGTGTTGGTGGCTGAGTCATATGTAGTGTTCGTCCTGGTGCTGAACACTTCCCATTTCCTGACATATGTCAGGTACTGTCTTCTCGTGGACTCCCTGCACGACGCTGAGATGGCATTGATCGTCCTGTCGGAGAGTCCGTATCCCAGAAATGGCCTGTTCAGAAACTGCAAATCAACAAGTTCATACAGTCATGGCACGGATACTTTCCCGCACGGGGTGTGCCAACCTCCTTGGCCGTTGTTGATCCAGATGCAGGGTTCTGAGACCATCTTTGTACTGTTGGGAACCATGGTACCCGTTGTGGCGTCTTGTTTAATTATTGTAAGACTCGCCTGATGAGGCAGAAGGGGAAAATGCATAGCAAAACAAATCCCCCCCCCCCCCCCCCAATGCAGCGAGAAATCGTCCATCGCTGCTGCCCCTGGGTCTGGTTCCCAAGCAACATATGTTGGTAGTTGGTGAATTAGTCTGGATGGAAAAAAAGGTCGATATCTGGTGTCCCATACCGGTCTATAATATCTGTAAACACTTTCCGATCCAACATCCATTTAATGTTTGTCGTTGAATTTACGTGACCTGGTGTCTGCCACTGTATTTAGCTTACCTGGAAGGTAAGTGGTTGAGATCCAAATCTCTCTCCCAGACACCAGTGCCAGATATTATTAGGCAATTCATCACATGATATCGACTTTATTTCACCCATATGATTATATATAGGCCCCCAGTGTGGTATCAATCTGTACCGTACATGCAACTGGTGCTCATCTGAGCAGTAGGCCCTGAGTCCATGAAACGCTCCCCAGCATTTCTAGATAATTAATTGCTAGTGCTTTAAACAGAATAATTTTTGTGCACTCATCTGCCACCACAACTTGCGGTGGTATTAGTTGCTCCCAACCTTTAGCACTGGCATCAGTCTGTAATGTACCCTAGGGATATAGAATGGGGTGATTGGGGTTAGGATAATATTGAACATTTCTATCCACCAGTTTAATTCTGATTTACTTTCCCTGGTAGTTGCATAGGCCTATTGAAATGGCCTGCATGATTTTTGAGAGCTAAAATTTCCCTCTTCCAGGTTTTAATAATGGAGTGGTCCAATTGTGCTGCTGGGAACGCAGCCACCAATTTCCCCAATCACTCTTACTCCTTGCCGAATGGATGGTTCCCTGATGCCAGTGAGGCTTTTGCATACTCCCATCAAGTCTGTCACTTTGTTTGGTGGCAAGGTGATAGACGTATGAACAGAGTCAATAGTGAACCCCAAATAATCCATGGTAGTGGAGGGTTCCAATTTTGACTTATCTGGATGTACGTTAAATCTCTGTGTTGTGGCTGATACCACCAATGTAGCCAGCTCCAATTTTCACCTACAATGAGAATATCATCAGGTAAGCCATGACGATATGGTTATGTTTCTTTAAGTATGCTAAAGCTGGTTTTAATGAATTTGTAATAGCCTGGGTGCTGATGACAACCCATTGGATAAGGCATACTGCCATAGCTGTCCCATCCAGATAAATTTCAGGTATTTACGATGACCCTGTGTGTGACAAACGTGTCTATTTTGAAATGGGCATACTGAACGGAAGTATTTAGTTCGGTCAAATCTGTAATGATATGGCAAACACCATCTTTTTAGTTTTTATAAATATATTTGATACGAACTCTTGAAATTCTCTGATTGTTTTCTCAATCCCTTTTGTTTAGTCTTAACAGTTCAGCATGGCCTGCTGTTCTCTCTTTTTGTGAAGTATGAACTTCCTGCTAGGCGTATGCTGAACTGGGACGGTAGTTCGTATACAAATTCAATTTTGTAATTCTGAATACTTCCGAGTATGTAAAAGTTCAGAGGTAAAAGTGCAGCACACATGATGAAACAAGTGCAACCGTCCCCCAACTTTTGATGAATCGGACATGCAATGTTTTTTAAGACAACCAGACCCACCTACCTCCATGGTTACCGGTGTTGTGTGGGTTGTCTCCGCAGTTGTTTCTTCTGGTATTGTGTTGCTGCGTTGTGGGGTTGGCGCATTTTCCATGAAGGCCGGGCTGGGCCATGGTCTGAAAGACCGCTGTGCAGGTGGGCCGGCCTTCGAGCTTTCACCACCAGATGGTCTTTCCATAGCACCGATGTCTGGTGGGTGTGTAGGGGTGCTGCCGCTGTTGATAGTGGGTTTTAGAGGTGCTTGGCACCTTGATCAGGCCTATAGCCTTGGCTTCCTCATGCAGGTCTTTCACCTGCTTCGGGAGGTACCCCAACAGCAATTTTGGCGCCTGTGTGCTACTTGTCTTGCATAATTCCGCACTTCTTGATGATGCTCTTCCTGTAACTGTTAATCTCCACTGAGTATTACACAGTCTGCTAGAGCATCTAGTAACTCTTCAGGCAAATCAACCCCATCAGTTGTCCTGGTACTGCTGTGATTTTAGCAGCCAGCAGTTTCCTCTGGGCTCCTGTTGCCCCAGATGGGGTCATAGACTGCTGGTACTTTAAGAGAAATGGAGTTCTCTGGAGCAATGTACTTCCCAGCCATAAAGTTAATGGCTTGCTCCTGTAGCTGTTTTGTAGCCATGTATTTTGTACTGGCTTGCAGCTTTGTATAGGCAGTCCTTCTTGAGTTGATACAGCATGTGTTCCCACAAATCTTCTGCTGCTCTCTCTTCTGGCAGCCCTCACAGCTGACTGTTCAGCCATTGCCCCTTCTTCAGGGTCAGCCCAGCTCTGACCCCTAATGCTCCCCTGCGAAGAGGGTGAGACATTTGGCAGTCCTTGAAAGGATCCTGCCGTGGGTCTGCGAGGAGACCCACTGTGACTCTGCCCCTGCATAAGCAGGTCACGCTGGAGCACTGCTCCCCACCCGCTCCCGCGGGAAAGACGCCCGCCGTCCCTATCCGTGAATGGGGTGTCTTCAGGTCCGGACCCAGCCGAGTCCACGGACCTGTCCGACTTCCAGGTGGTTTTGCCGCCGCCTGCGGTGCACCTGCGGTCTGTAGCGGCGAGAAGCCGGGAGCTGCTGGCAGCACCTGCAGCTCTGGAGAGACGGCACGCTGCTGGCTGCTTCCACAGCAGCGGTATCAGCTGCTGCTCTCCCTTGCGCAACTCCATGGTGCTTCCTCCATTCTGAAAAAGAAACACACCGAGTCGCCACGCTCACCAGAAAAGGTAAGACTTACCTTCCGTAAATTTTCAAAATTCGCGCTGGAGGAGCGGCGCTCCTCCCAACTGTCGCTTCCGCAATGCGTTAGACAATATGTCGCGCATGCGTCCTGGCAGGGTCTTCACGTAGTCACTCACGTGACTCCGAAGTAAAATCAAGTATCTCTCAATCTCCGCCTTAAAAATATCCACTGACTTGGCCTCCACAGTCGTCTGTGGCGATGAATGCTACAGATAAACCACCCCCTGGCTAAATAAATTCCTCCTCATCTCCTTTATGTAAAGTACGTCCTTGTATTCTCAGGCTGATCTCGAGGGGGCGAATGGCCTACTCCTGCACCTAGTATCTATTGAGCCCTCTAGTCTCTCCCACTGGAGGAAATGTCTTCGCCACATCCACTCTATCCAGGTATATGCTTATCCAAATGATGCCAAGATTAGCCAGCCGTGATCTTGCTGAGGGATTGAACAGGCTTGAGAAGGTGACTCCTTCTCCCCTTTTAACTGCTGTCAAGTGTTTTAATTTAGTTTAGGTTATCAGCGTCACGTGTACCGAGGTACAGGGAAAATGACAGAGATATGATGAAACAATGGATCGACGGCTTATATTCACTGGAATTTAGAAGGATGAGAGGATATCTTATAGAAACAAAATTCTTAAGGGATTGGACAGGCTAGATGCAGGAAAAATGTTCCCCATGTTGGGGGGGGTGGGGTGGTGGGGGGGGGGGGAGTCCAGAACCAGGGGATATAGTTTAAGAATAAGGGGTAGGCCATTTAGGACTGAGATGAGGACAAACATTTTCACCCAGAGAGTTGTGAATCTGTGGCATTCTCTGCCACAGAAGGCAGTGGAGGCTAATTCATAGAAACATAGAAAATAGGTGCAGGAGTAGGCCATTAGGCCCTTCGAGCCTGCGCCGCCATTCAATATGATCATGGCTGATCATCCAATAATTCACTGGATGTTTTCAAGAGAGAGTTAGATACAGCTCTTAGGGCTAAAGGAATCAAGGGATATGGGGAGAAGGCAGGAACGGTGTACTGATTTTGGATGATCAACCATGATCATGTTGAATGGTGCTGGATCGAAGGGCTTAATGTTCAACTCCTGCACCTATTTTCTATGTTTCTAAAAATGTTTTTGTTGAATGCCATCCAGTCAGCGAAAAGACTGTACATTGTTACAAATAAGCATCCGCAGAAATACAGGATAAAGGGTATAACGTTTAGCTCAAGATAAAGTCTGATTAAAGATAACTTGAAGTTCTCCAATGAGGTAGATGGGAGGTCAGGGCTACTCTCTAGTTGGTGAGAGGATGGTTCAGTTGCCTGAAAACAACTGGGAAGAAACTGTCCCTGAATCTGGAGGTGCGCATTATCAAACATCTGTACCTCTTGCCTGATGGGAGAGAGGGGAGAAGAGGGAGTGGCCGGGGCGAGACTGGTCCTTGATTATGCTGGTGGTCTTCCCGCGGCAGCATGAAGAGTGGATGGAGTCAACGGAAGGGAGGTTGGTTGGTGTAATTGTCTGGGCTGTGTCCAAACTCTTGGATGGAGCTGTTCCCAAACCATGCTGTGATGCATCCCGATAAAATGCTTTTTGATGCACATCTGCAGAAGCAACAATATCAAGATCATGATAGACCCTATGCAAAGACGATCCTTCCCTGATCTTCATTTTAAAAGTCAAGAATGTTTGTTGTCATATGCCCCAAATACGTACACATAAATACAAACAAATAATTCAAACAAACATTAATAGTGCATTAATTCTTGTTCTCCTCTTATTTTTAATCTTCATCCCTCTGTCTGTTTGGGAACAAGGGAACAGCTGGTTGGGGAAAGATCTTGGATTAATTTCATTCATGACCAGTGGCTGCAAGGCGATGAGTGCTGGCTGCATTTCAACGTGAATAGTAAGATTAAACGAGAACTTACCAGTTTGAAGTTTGATCTTTATTTTATGAGGAGTCGAGTTGAGGGACTACGTGAATAGAAGCCCGTACAGCCGTTGGTGCGTCAATCTTCAAAGCAGCGGAATGAATTCACAGCTAACAATGACCGAAGTATAACGGTAAGATGATAAAACTAGAACTACCAGATGAGATCTATGAGGGTGGGAGCGGAGGGCACGTAGTCCCTCAACTCGACTCCTCATAAAATAAAGATCAAACTTCAAACTGGTAAATTCTCGTTTAATCTTACTATTTTACTTCGGAGTCACGTGAGTGACTACGTGAAGACTTCAAAGCACTGTGAATTCACGCCGCAGACTCAAATCCGACGTTCACACTGCCTGGATTGACTCAAAAGTCGTTAACAATCAATCATGCATCAGTAATACATTTGTTAAATGGAATAACAGTTTATTTACAAACAGATCATAACAAACCCTCTAACTCAGGGGAAAAATGTAACAGTACTGACACCAGAATCAGCAAAACACCCCGAGCCTTGAAATCGGCTTGTGACAAAAACCTCTGAAAAGTTAGCTCACTGGACCATCCTGCGGCCGCGAGGACCTTGCAATCGTTTGCACCGACACCTTACTGTGTGGTTTTTTGTGACTAATAAACAAAGCCAACTCTGTTCCACTCAGAGGTTTAGTAATCTCAATGTAACGAGATAAATGTGAGACTATACAGAAGCGATCATCTGCGGGGTATGCTGAAAACACCATCTTACATCCTGTCATGCCTCTTTTATTATGTTTAAGCAAATCATTAGATATAAAATATAATGGCATCAGCCGACACATGCATTCTATCTAGCCGTAGTTTTTGCAATGTTTGTACACGTTGGGCTGAAACCAACACCAGAAGCATGACCACCTTCATAGTTAATTTGGCTATAGATAGGCTTGTAACCGGAGCCCACTGGCGAAGAAGCATAAAAACCTCACTCACATTGCAAATACCGGCATACCTGAGTTTAGGAGGATTAGAATTGAAACTCCCTTCATGAATCGTGAACTAACGGATGTGTCCCTACTGTATGCAATTCTGCATTCATAGGTAAATAAGAAGACAGAGCACTTCTGGCTGAATTAATTGCACTGTAACTTAATTTTTTTGGTCAAAATAAAGAGTTGACAAACTCCAATACATCCGTGATCCCTGACGTGTGGTATACAATATCCTGCTGTAGGCAGAATTGCTCCCAATTCCTTATATAGGTGATATCTTGCTGCTGTGTACTATCCCTGCAGGCCGACGTGAGAACATCCACCGTCCGATGAGACAGTCCTCTCCCCAGGTATGGCCTCCTTATAATCTGCAAATTAACAGATCAATACGATCCTATAAAGGATGTTGATCCCCAGTGACTGGATTTACCAGTAGATTTTTATTCTTGGGCATAAGCATGTAAGGCTCCCTAGCCATTTGTAATACAACGGGAAACCATGCTCGTGTAGGCCAATCTGGCACTACCAATACCCCTGAAGCGGAGTCCTCCTTGATCTTTTGCAAACATCTGCTGATGAGACAGAATGAAGGAAATACATACACAAACATTCCTCCCCCAATGCAGCGAAAATGCATCCACTGCTACTGCCCCAGTATCTGGTTACCATGAAACATATCTAGGTAACTGATGATTTAATCGAGATGCAAACAAGTCAATATCTGGCGATGCATACTGATCAATCATTTGGTTAAACACATCCTGATTTAACATCCATTCAATGTTGTCATTAACTGACGTGACCTCTTCCTGGCAAATAAAGTGCTGAAAGCCAGATATTTTGGTCAATACACCAGCTCCAAATCTGGTTAGCCAGTCTATCACAAGACTGTGACTTAACTCCACCCATGTGGTTTACATATGCCACTGCTGTGGTGTTGTGAATCTGAGCTGCACATGCAGATCCCTCCTTGTAGAACAATAAGCTTTGAGCCCATACCAGGTGCCAACAACTCTAAATAATCAGTCCCTCTTAATTGAGGAAGCGATGTCTCATCCACATTCCATCTGCCTCCACAACTAGAAGACATATCTGTTGCACCCCAACCCAGTGCACTCACATCAGTCTGTAATATCAGTGACGGTGATTCCACGAAACCTTCCTTAAATTTTTTGAAACATGTACTATCCACCATTGTATGTCAGCAATCGCCCCAGCTGACAACTGCATAGGCCTATCAAAAATAGCCCCTTTGTATTCTCAGAGCCTGTTCCTTTGATGGTTGTAATTGTTGATAATGCAGAGGACAATACTGCACAGCTGGAAAAGCTGCAACAACTTCCCAATAAAACTGGCTACTTGTCTAATCAAAGGCCGTTGTTCTCCAACGAGATTAACACAGTCCTCAATTAACTGATTCAATTTATCCCTGGGCAAAGTTACCAAACATGTGATTGGAATTAATGGTAAATCCCAGATAATCAATAATTTGGACTGGTGATAATTTAGATTTACCTGGGTGAATAACAAATCCCATTTGTTCAAAAATGATTTTAACAACTGAAACTGATGATTGAGTTTCAGCATGAGTCTTTCCAACAATCAGAAATCATCTAAATAGGCCATTACCACATGCCCCTGAGCTCTAAGCAATGCTAACACAGGTTTTACCAATTTAGTAAATAATCTAGGAGCTGAAGTTAATCCATTCGGCAATGTCCTGAATTGCCACAGCTCAGTCATCCAAATAAATTTCAAATATCTTCTATCATCACCATGAATAGACACTGCGTAATATGCATTCTTTAAATCAATGGTTGCCATATAATACCCTTTGGACACTAGATGTTTGCCCGTGGTAAAGTTCTCCATTTTGAAATGCCTATAACAAAACAAATTTGGTCAAATTCGATAAATCCAGAATAATTCTACATCCCCAGTCTTTTTGGATCTGGGAAAATATACTTGACAGAAATTGTTGACTTTGATAGACAGAAGGCTCAATTACCCCTTCTCATGTAACGACTGAATCTCTGCTTGAATAAGCACATTTTCCTCATCTGAAAAATAAGTTTACTACTAGGAAAATGTTGACTAGGTAGACTGTCCTTATAGTAAAAATCCAATTTTTCACCCCTTCAATACACTAAGTATGAACAAATCTGATGTCAACTGCTGCCATTGTTTGAGAAACAATTTTTACCTTCCCCAATTTGAACAGGAACATCAGTTAATTCATTGTCTGTCAATGGTATATTCCTTACCAGCATCTTTCCTTGCGGCCTTGTTGTCCTCGACTTCTTTTAGAGAACCTTTTTTTGCCTTGCTTCCAGCTGGCTTAATGAGAGCCATGGTTATAACAACCTCATAACAGTCTTTGACCCTTTTTGCAAAATTACCACCAAACAACAGATTTTGTGGTGGTACACTGGTTTCAAAATGCATTACAAAGGAGTTCCAGTTCATCCTGCTGTGCTTCAACCATATCATTTGTATCAATAACTTTCACCACAGCTGTAATACCTGCTGACAACAGTTTAAGCACTTTTTAAAACTTCGTCTCCTGGGCCCTAGCAGGTAAACCCATCTGATGACCAAATTTGGTGACTAACCACCGGTACCTTCAGGAGATCTCAATTAACAGGAGCTTTATAGTTTTTTTGCTACTTCATCCATAGCTAGCTCCTGTAACTGGTGGGAGAGCATATACTGAATGGCTTCAGCCAATTCTACATCAATCGCCTTTCGTGCCTCTCTACACTCAGCAAACTTCCCAGCAATGTTCGGAATTACCTCCCACCGAACACCTTTACTGCTCTCCCCCAGCAAACTGCCCTGATAGAACATCCTCCTCACAGGCAGGATAGTTCTGCAGCCCTGAAACAGGTGCTGCTAGCACAAGCTCTCCATCAGCCTGGCTTGGGCATCACTCCTCCTCACGGAGCTGGAACATCCTCCTCACAGGCAGGATAGTTCTGCAGCCCTGAAACAGGTGCTGCTAGCACAAGCTCTCCATCAGCCTGGCTTGGGCACCACTCCTCCTCACGGAGCTGGAACATCCTCCTCACAGGCAGGATAGTTCTGCAGCCCTGAAACAGGTGCTGCTAGCACAAGCTCTCCATCAGCCTGGCTTGGGCACCACTCCTCCCCACGGAGCTGGTCCCTGTCGAGCATTCTTTTGAAATAGAATCTCGACGTGGGAGAGCCGTGAGCAAACGGACTCTCCTATGGAGGGTATAACCTCCAGGCCCGACTCATTTACGGGCCACAGAGACTTGCCAGCGGCCTTCCCCCTACTGACAAGCCTCCACTGCCCCCCGGCAGTGGGTCCGCAACCACTGGCTGTGTAGCCAGCACCGGACCAGGTGTACCAGACGGGCCTCCATCCTCAACACTCTCCTGCCACTTTACCTTTCTACCCCCGGAGCGCCTCGCCGACACCTTCTTCCCTTTCTGCAACATATCTACAAAAACTCCCAACCGTCGCAGAAAAAGACCTGTGGTAAAGTATTTCAACAAACCTTACCTCGTTTCAACTTGTTAACGAAAACTGCAGATGCTGGAGAATGGAGGGTGAAGTCTGAAGAAGGGTCTCGACCCGAAACGTCGCCCATCTCCTTCGCTCCTTAGATGCCGCTGCACCCGCTGAATTCTCCAGCTTTCCATGTAACCCGCGGTTTAAACTTACCGCTCGGAGGAGCGCTGCTGCTCCCCCCGCCCGACTGCACCAGCGTCTGACGTCATGACGCACCAACGGCTGTACGGGCTTCTATTCACGTAGTCACTCACGTGACTCCGAAGTAAAATCTGACGGTTTGTGTCAACATGCCAGTTTGTGGAAGTGGAGACACGGAAAACTGCTTAATATTTGGGGCGGCACGGTGGCGCAGCGGTAGAGTTGCTGCCTTACAGCATCAGAGACCCAGGTTCGATCCCGACTACGGGTGCTGTCAGTACAGAGCTTGTATGTTCTCCCTGTGACCGCCTGGGTTTTCTCCGGGTTCTCCGGTTTCCTCCCACACTCCAAAGATGTACAGGTTTATAGGTTAGACGCAAATGCTGGAGAAACTCAGAGGGTGAGGCAGCATCTATGGAGCGAAGGAAATAGGCGCCGTTTCGTGTCGAAACCCTTCTTCAGACTCTGAAACGTTGCCTATTTCCTTCGCTCCATAGATGCTGTCTCACCCGCTGAGTTTCTCCAGCATTTTTGTCCACCTTCGATTTTCCAGCATCTGCAGTACCTTCTTAAGGGCCTGTCCCACTTTCACGACCTAATTCACCACCTTTTTTACTCGTGGACATTTTTCATCATGTTCAAAATACGCCCCGACCTACTTGATGCCACGAGTACCTACGACTAGCATCACGGCCTGCTACGACCTACCTACGACCTCCTACGACCTCGTGACGACCATGCTGCGAGTATGAGTCAAGGGCAAACTCGGCAGAGGTCGTGAATTAGGTTGTGAAAGTGGGACGGGTCCTTCAAACAGGTTTATAGGTTAATTAGCTTTGGTAAAGATCGTAATTTGTTCCTAGTGTGTAGGGTAGTGCTAGTGTATGGGGATTGCTGGCCAGGGTGGACTCGGTGGGCTGAAGGACCCATTTCCACACTGTATCTCTAAACTAACCAAAACTAACTTGAGACAATCAAATACTTTCATTGTGACCATCACTGATACCAATGTTCGTTTTCTCCTCTGCTCCCAAACTACTATTGAATTAATTGAATGTAAATGCCCGGCTGCTGTATAGTCCCAAGGTTACCATAAGTTCATAAGTGATAGAAGCAGAATTAGCCCATTCGGCCCATCAAGTCTCCTCCGCCATTCAATCATGGCTGATCTATCTCTGCCTCTCAACCCCATTCTCCCCTACTAATCAAAAATCTATCTTGATTATTCCATTGTCATGTATCTATACACTGTACATGGCTCGATTGTAATCATGTTTTGTCTTTCCGCGGAATGGTTACCTAGCGACAAAATGTTTCCACTGTGCCTTGACACACGTGACAATAAACTAAACTGATCTCACTCTGTCTTAAAAATATCAATTGACTTGGCCTCCACAGCCTTGTGTGGCAATGAATTCCACAGAATCACCACCCTCTGACTAAAGCGATTCCTCCTCATCTCCATCCTAAAGAAACGTCCTTTTATTCTGAGACTATGGCCTCTGGTCCTTGGCTCTCCGCAGGGCCGGATTTAGATGAAGAGAGGCCCTAGGCTGTTCCACTTGTGAGGCCCCTCGCAATCCCCCACCCCCACGACTAGAGGATTTGCAGCCGAGCGTGGCCAATGAGATAAGGGGCTGGAAAGCTGCGCTTTTTATTTATTTATTTATTGCCAGTGCTAGTGTCGAGTTATCGACTTAAAACACTATTATTCTGAAAAGGTAGGGCAAGGAAAATTACTGAAGGGCTGTTTAGAGACTACAGTGCGTTGTGACAGCATATGAAAGAAAAGCCTATGACAGTGTCAAAAATATTATACAGGCTTGGCTGGAAGCCCCCTAGATTTCGAGGCCCTAAGGCTTCAGCCTACGAAGCCCAGTGGTAAATCCGGCTCTGGCCCTCCACATCCACTCTATCCAAGCCTGGTTCCAGTGTGGATTGCTAAGTAAAATGCCATTATATAATACTTGTTGCAAGCAAAAAAAATTCATAATGGAAGGATTACAAGAGGAGGGCTTCAGAAGGGAGTCGGGTAGAGAGGATTAGCAGTGTGATTCAATACTGCCGTTGAAAGCAATGGTTTAACGTAACAGGTCGAGAGATTTGAAGATGTTTGTAATTTATAGTTGAAACCACTCAGTGAACCCGAGAAAGCTTGCTTTAATATTGCCAACAATCATTTCCTTTGATATTGTGATAGAAAGGCAGGAGACTGCAATGTCAGAAAATGTTCGAACATCTGTGAGGAGATTGTGTAAACTGAACGTTACAATGCGGCTTTTCAAGGGTTCAGGTTATGGGGAGGCATGAGAGCTTTTATGAGGCAGAAACCTAGTTTGAGGTGAAGATATTGTGCATTTTATGCGGGACATGGCAGGAGCGAACCCACCAGCAAACGCTGTGTGGCACGGCAGCGCAGCGGTAGAGCTGCTGTCTTACTGCGCCAGAGACCTGGGTTCGATCATGACGACGGGTGCTCGTCTGTGCAGAGTTTGTACGGTCTCCCCTTAGCCTGTGTGGGTTTTTCTCCGGCTGCTCTGGTTTCCTCCCACACTCCAAAGACGTGCAGGTTTGTTGGTTATTGGCTTGGGATAGACGTAAATTGTCCCTACTGTTTGTAGAATGGTGTTAGTGTGTGGGGATTGCTGGTTGGTGCGGCCCCGGTGGGCCGAAGGGCCTGTTTCCACGCTGTAACTCCAAACTAAACTAAAGTCCGGATGAGTGTAAAAATAGATTTTTTTCCGTTGATCTTGCCTCTGTTATTTGAGGCGCGCAGTGCAGCGCTGGTGCCGCGGTAGAGTTGCTGCCTCGGAGCGCCAGAGAATCGGGTTCGTTCCCAACTCTGGGTGCTGTCTGCACGGAATTTGTACATTCTCTCTGTGACATAGAAACATAGAAACATAGAAATTAGGTGCAGGAGTAGGCCATTCAGCCCTTCGAGCCTGCACCGCCATTCAATATGATCATGGCTGATCATCCAACTCAGTATCCCGTACCTGCCTTCTCTCCATACCCTCTGATCCCCTTAGCCACAAGGGCCACATCCAACTCACTCTTAAATGAACTGGCCTCAACTACCCTCTGTGGCAGAGAGTTCCAGAGACTCACCACTCTCTGTGTGAAAAAAGTCTTTCTCATCTCGGTCTTAAAGGATTTCCCCCTTATCCTTAAGCTGTGACCCCTTGTCCTGGTCTTCCCCAACATCGGGAACAATCTTCCTGCATCTAGCCTGTCCAACCCCTTAAGAATTTTGTAAGTTTCTATAAGATCCCCTCTCAATCTCCTAAATTCCAGAGAGTATAAACCGAGTCTATCCAGTCTTTCTTCATAAGACAGTCCTGACATCCCAGGAATCAGTCTGGTGAACCTTCTCTGCACTCCCTCTATGGCAATAATGTCCTTCCTCAGATTTGGAGACCAAAAACTGTACGCAATACTCCAGTGTGGTCTCACCAAAACCCTGTACAACTGAAGTAGAACCTCCCTGCTCCTGTACTCAAATCCTTTTGCTATGAAAGCTAACATACCATTCGCTTTTGCCACCATTTGCCACCATTTGCCACCACCATTGCCACCTCGCGGGTTTTTTCTCCGGGTGCTCCGGTTTCCTCGCACATTCCAAAGACGAACAGGTTTCAGAATAACGGGCTTCGGTAAAATTGTCACTCATGATCCTATAAAATCTTTTCCCTCTCACAACCAACCTATGTCCTCTAGTTCCTGATTCTTGGCATCACTAGGGTGAGAATAGAAGGACAACGAATGACAAGGTTAAATTTATTCAGTTCCTATTTAGTGCAAGGTAAAGCCAGCAAAGCCCGATCAAGGATAGTCCGAGGGTCGCCAAAGAGGTAGATAGTAGTTCAGCGCTGCTCTCTGGTTGTGGTAGGATGGTTCAGTTGCCTGATAACAGCTGGGGAGAAACTGTCTCTGAATCTGGAGGTGTGCATTTTCACACTTCTGTACCTTTTGCCTGATGAGAGAGGGGAGAAGAGGCAGTGGCCGGGGTGCGACTTGTCATTGATTATGCTGCTGGCCTTGCCGAGGCAGCATGAGGTATACATGGAGTCAACAGAAGGGAGCTTGGTTTGTGTGGTGGTCTGGACTGCATCCAAATTTTGCTACATTTTCTTGCGGTCTTGGATGGAGCTGTTCCTAAACTGAGCTATGATACATCTGGATAAAATGCTTTCATTGGTGCATCTGTAGAAGCTGGTGAGAGTTGAAAGAGCCATGACAAACTTCCTAATGGGTCTGTCCCACTTAGGCGACTGCAGGAGACTATGCGTTGTGTTTAAGAAAGAACTGCAGATGCTGGAAAAATCAAAGGTAGACAAAAATGCTGGAGAAACTCAGCGGGTGAGGCAGCATCTAAGGAGCGAAGGAATAGGTGACGTTTCGGGTCGAGACCCTTCTTCAGACTGATGAGGGTGTGGGGGGGGGGGGAGCGGGAAGAAGAAAGGAAGAGGCGGGGACAGTGGGCTGTGAGAGAGCTGGGAAGGGGAGGGGAAGGAGGGAGAAAGCAAGGACTACCTGAAATTGGAGAAGTCAATGTTCATACCGCTGGGGTGTAAACTACCCAAGCAAAATATGAGGTGCTGCTCCTCCAATTTGCGGTGGGACTCACTCTGGCCTCTGGAGACTATGCAGTCGCCACATGGTCGCCACATGTTTGCGGGTGGTTGCCGGGCAGTCGCCTTCATGGTCGCGAGGAGTTCCCGCATTCTGGGAACTAGTCACGGCCTCATTATGGTGACAAGAATGAAGCCGCCATGAAGAGTAGTGAGATTTCTCGTGCCACAGGTGGGTCGCCAGGAGGTCCGAGTGGGTTACCAGGAGGTCGAAGGTTCTCAAAGGTTCTCGTAGGTTATAGCCGGTGCTGACCGGTGAATTTCATTGGCTCTTTGGGAAAAATAAGTTAGCTGTAGTTTTCAAAACCAAGGATAACCTACTGGTAATGTTAAATGTCTGCCGAGTTTCACAGCCGTGTGTCTCTGGCTTCCTAATGGGCCTGTCCCACTTTGGCGACCGTCGGCGACTGTCAAGTTGCCGGCAGTCGCCTGGAAAACCGGCAACTGGAACGGCGACTGTCAGAGTGGAACACACACGCACACAAACACCTTGCTTCATTCACCAGCCCGTTATGCAGGCGGAGGACAGGGCAAGCGGGGGAGCGCTGTCTGAGTGAAATTCACACGGTGCAAAGCCAAGGTGATACAGACACACACCGCGATGAACAGGAAGGTTGGCGCTGTAATTAAGACGGCTAAAGCACAGTGTACGGTAAGTCCTTTAAAAGCGGGGGGCAGAGGGGAGGGAGAAGGGGAGAGAAAGAGTGGAGACAACTCTGTATACTGTAAATGGCTCGATTGTAATCATGTATTGTCTTTCCGCTGACTGGGTAGCACGCAACAAAAGCTTTTAACTGTACCTCAATATACGCGACAATAAACTAAACTGTATAACTGTACTCTGGAGAAAAGGAATCGGGGACGTTTTGGGCTAAGATCCTTCTTCAGACTCGGGAAAGGGAAACGAGAGATATAGACGTGATGTAGAGAGATATAGAACAAAGAAATGAAAGTAGACACAAAAAGCTGGAGCAACTCAGAGGACCAAGCAGCATCTCTGGAGAAAAGGAATAGGTGACATTTTAGGTCGAGACCCTTCTTCAGACTGAGTGTCAGGTGAAAGGCAAATGAGAGACATAGACAGTGATGTGGAGAGATATAGAACAAATGAATGAAAGATACGCAAAAAAGTAACGATGACAAAGGAAACAGGCCATTGTTAGCAGGGGCCTAGGTGAAAACGAGTCACAGACAATGAGAGTCAACAAGACGACTTTGAAGCTGGTACGACTTGGGTGGGGGAGGGATGGCGAGGGAGGGGGGATGCAAGGGTTATTTGAAGTGATGGAAATCAATATTATTACCGCTGGGTTGTAAGCTGCCCGAGCGTGCTTGCTCAGCAGTGCGGAGGCTCAGAACTGAACCCGCTCCCATCAAACAGCGATGCCACAGAGCTCCCTTTACGGCTCAGAATGGAATAGGTTCCAATGGTTACAAGCCCACTTCTCTATCAGGGCTGTCAGAAGTAATTTCGCCGCAAGTACTCATTGTAAAATGCTACAACTGGAAGGACAGACATCACGACACGCAAGCTCAGTCCACTTGGTCGTACCAACTGGGGGCCTGAGCAGCAATCTCTAATAGGTTAAAACCTCATTACTTTCCTGAGAAGATTGATGACGGAAGAGTGCAGAAAAGAATGACTGAGTCCCTGATGACTGCAGCTCAGTGCGTTCCCCAGCCCTTGCAAGGGCCTGTATTTTCTTGTTTTAACATCCCTGCCTTAGTAAGAGTCAAGAGTCAAGAGTGTTTTGTTGTCATATGTCCCAGATAGAACAATGAAATTATTATTTGCAGCAGCACAACAGAAGATGCAATCATAAAGCAATGTCAACATTATAATAAACGAGAGAAAAAAAAGTTCAGCGTGTGTGTATATATATACACATACTCACAAATACACATGCCTATATCATTCATTGTTATACATCATTACCTCTATCTCTTGTTTCCCTTATCCTTAACTAGTCTTTAGAAGGGTTTCGACCTTGAAACGTCACCCTTTCCTTCTCTCCAGAGATGCTGCCTGTCCCGCTGAGTTGCTCCAGCTTTTTGTGTCTATTTTCAGTTTAAACCAGCATCTGCAGTTCCTTCCTTTACATGGATCGCATATATATATATATACCAGGGGCCACAGTTTAAGAATAAGTAGAACGGAGATGAGGAAACACTTTTTCTCACAGAGAGTGGTGAGTCTGTGGAATTCTCTGCCTCAGAGGGTGGTGGAGGCAGCTATTCCGGATGCTTTCAAGAGAGAGCTAGATAGGGCTCTTAAAAATAGCGGAGTCAGGGGATATGGGGAGAAGGCAGGAACGGGGTACTGATTAGGGATGATCAGCCATGATCACATTGAATGACAGTGCTGGCTCGAAGGGCCAAATGGCCTACTCCTGCAGCTATGGCCTATTCTCTATTGTCTCTGTGCATACGTACACACAAAAAAACAATCATAGTGCAATAATAACAATAATAGTCCATGTAGTTCAGAGCTTATTTGAGGTTGTGAATGTTTAATAGCCGAATGACTGTTCCTCAACCTGGACGTTACAGCTTGGACGGAGATGCAAGGATACATGTGTTCTACGGCTTCAGGTCATCAAGGAGAATTAGTGGCATGTTCTGCCTTCTACTGGGCAGATTGCAGTACTGCAGCATGTGATCATGGAGTCACCACTAGGGAAACAAGTCTGAGCAGAGGGAAAGTAGTCTGTGGAAACATAGAAACATAGAAACATAGAAACTAGGTGCAGGAGGAGGCCATTCGGCCCTTTGAGCCTGCACCGCCATTCAATATGATCATGGCTGATCATCCAACTCAGTATCCCGTACCTGCCTTCTCTCCATACCCGCTGATCCCCTTAGCCACAAGGGCCACATCTAACTCCCTCTTAAATATAGCCAATGAACTGGCCTCCACTACCCTCTGTGGCAGAGAGTTCCAGAGACTCACCACTCTGTGTGAAAAAAGTCTTCCTCATCTCGGTCTTAAAGGATTTCCCCCTTATCCTTAAGCTGTGACTCCTTGTCCTGGACTTCCCCCTTATCCTTAAGCTGTGACCCCTTGTCCTGGACTTCCCCAACATCGGGAACAATCTTCCTGCATCTAGCCTGTCCAACCCCTTAAGAATTTTGTAAGTTTCTATAAGATCACCTCTCAATCTCCTAAATTCTAGAGAGTATAAATCGAGTCTATCCAGTCTTTCTTCATAAGACAGTCCTGACATCCCAGGAATCAGTCTGGTGAACCTTCTCTGTACTCCCTCTATGGCAATAATGTCCTTCCTCAGATTTGGAGACCAAAACTGTATGCAATACTCCAGGTGTGGTCTCACCAAGACCCTATACAACTGAAGTAGAACCTCCCTGCTCCTATACTCAAATCCTTTTGCTATGAATGCTAACATACCATTCGCTTTCTTCACTGCCTGCTGCACCTGCATGCCTACTTTCAATGACTGGTGTACCATGACACTCAGGTCTCGCTGCATCTCCCCTTTTCCTAATCGGCCACCATTTAGATAATAGTCTGCTTTCCTGTGTTTCCCACCAAAGTGGATAACCTCACATTTATCCACATTATACTGCATCTGCCAAACATTTGTCCACTCACCCAGCCTATCCAAGTCACCTTGCAGTCTCCTAGCATCCTCCTCACAGCTAACACTGCCCCCCAGTTTAGTGTCATCCGCAAACTTGGAGATATTGCCTTCAATTCCGTCATCCAGATCATTAATATATATTGTAAATAGCTGGGGTCCCAGCACTGAGCCCTGCGGTACCCCACTAGTCACTGCCTGCCATTGTGAAAAGGACCCGTTTACTCCTACTCTTTGCTTCCTGTTTGCCAGCCAGTTCTCTATCCACTTCAATACTGAACCCCTAATGCCGTATGCTTTAAGTTTGTATACTAATCTCTTATGTGGGACCTTGTCGAAAGCCTTCTGGAAGTCCAGATATACCACATCCACTGGTTCTCCCTTATCCACGCTACTAGTTACATTCTCGAAAAATTCCACAAGATTCATCAGACATGATTTACCTTTCGTAAATCCATGCTGACTTTGTCCAATGATTTCACCACTTTCCAAATGTGCTGCTATCCCATCTTTAATAACTGACTCTAGCAGTTTCCCCACTACCAATGTTAGACTAACTGGTCTGTAATTCCCCGTTTTCTCTCTCCCTCCCTTCTTAAAAAGGAGGCAGTGCTGGAGCAACTCAGTGGGTCAGGCAGCATCTCTGGAGACAAAGGGTGGGTGAGATCTGTTCAGACCTGTTCAGGCTTGTTTTCGGATTGAGACCTTTCTTCAGACTCATTGGAATTTTGTGTCTATATTTGGTATAAACCAGCATCCCCAAAACGTTGCCTATTTCCTTCGCTCCATAGATGCTGCCGCACCCGCTGAGTTTCTCCAGCACCTTTGTCTACTGGTTCTACAGCATTCTGGGCCTCCTCCATTGTCAGAGTGAGGCCAAATGCAAATTGGAGAAACAGCGCCTCTTATTTCGCTTGGGCAGCTTACAACCCAGCGGCATGAATTTTGATTTTTCTAACTAACCCTTGCATCCCCTCTCTCTCCGCACCTCTCCCACCCAGGTCGTACTAGCTTCAAAGTCTTGTTGAGTCTCATTGTCTGTAACTCGTTTTCACCTGGCTCGCAGGTGAATGCTTCCCTCCACTCTGACATCAAAGGAGATCAGTCCTTATGTACTGTTGAAAGATTATTGTGATTAACTCTATTTCTCTCAGATGCTTTGAACACATTCAGATGCTTTGAACACATTCAACATTTCCTGTTTTCTGGTCCCAATTGGGGCGGAGATCAGTGATATCAAAGAGTCATAGATACCTCAGTGTGGTAACTGGCCCTTCAGCCCAACTTGCCCACACCGTCCTATCCAAGTACCTGTCTAATTGTTTCTTAAATGTTGCGATAGCCCCTGCCTCAGCTACCTCATCTGGCAGCTCGTTCCATACACCCACCATCCTTTGTGGAAACAAACACCCACCACCCTTTGTTAGAACTAAATTCAACCAGTATTTAATATGAGGCCAGAGTGTTTATATCTAGACACAAAATGCTGTGGTAACTTAGCGGGTCAGGTAGCATCTCTGGAGAGAAGGAACGGGCGATGTTTCATGTGTCGAGACCCGAAACTTCACAGCTCCTTCTCTCCAGAGATGCTGCAAGATTCACTGAGTTACTCCAGCAGTTTGTGCCTACCTTCGATTTAAACCAGCGCCTGCAGTTCTTTCCTACACGTGTTTATATTTAGTTAGTTTAGTTTAATTTAGTTTATTTTAGTTCAGTTTAGTTCAGTTTATTGTCACGGGTACGGAGGTACAACGAAAAAAGGTGGCACAGGGTGGCACGGTGGCGCAGCCGTACAGCTGCTGCTATACAGCGCCGGATACCCGGGTCCGATCCTGACTACGGGGGCTGTCTGTGCAGAGTTTGTATGTTCCCCCCGTGTCCTGCGTGCGATTCTCCGGATGCTCCGGTTTCCTCCCACACTCCACAGACGTACAGGTTTGTAAAATTGTAGATTGTCCCTGGTGTGGGTATGGTAGTTTTTAGTGTGCGGAGATCGGCAGGCCGGCGCGGGCTTGGTGGGCTGAAAGGCCTGTTTCCCTAAAAACTAAAAACTAAAAAAACTAAAAAATAGCTTTTTGGTGCAGGCTATCCGGTCAGCGGAAAGACATGATTACAATCGAGCCATTCACAGTGTGCGGATGAGGGTCGAAGGGAATAACATTTAGTGCAATGTTTTGTGTCTCGATATAGGAACAAAATATAGTCAGGATTGTCAAAGGAAAACTATGTTATCAAAAAATTATTTTCCAAGGGAGTCGAAAGTGGTACAGACTGAATCTAATTGTCCTCCAGGGGAAAATAATTAGCGCAATTGTTAACAATGAGATATGTGTGAGTCGACATTAAAATTTTCAGATTATATCATTGTTGAATTTTAATATCTGATATCCAAGAACCCTTGTGTCACATTAATCTATTACATCAATTTAATCGTTCTTTGCGTGCTCTGACTATAATCTGAAGCTGTAAAAAAAAAATTAACGATTGACAATATTTTGTTAAAGAAATTGCCCAGACTGATCACATCCTTTCAATATTTGAAAAGGAAAAGATATCCTTCCATTGAAGGAGAGTTAGAGCAATGCTTTCATGAGCGTGGAAGTCTAATATCTCATCTGCAACGTGGGTTGAAGTGAATCACGGTGATGTGGAACATGGATGAAAGAACTACCCAATTCTGCTGAGGTCACCTATTTTTCTTCAAGGCCCAGTGTTAAAGAAAGTCCATCTGTCTCCTCAGATTCTGGTGAACTTCTACCGCTGCACCATCGAGAGCATCCGGAAAGCGCTGCAGAGGGTGGTGAAAACGGCCCGACGCCTCACCGGTTCCTCACTCCCCTCCATTGAGTCTGTCCAGAGCAAGCGAAGTCTGCGATGGCTGAACTAAACATCGTCAAGGACTGGTCTCACCCCAGCCACAGACTGTTTACCCTCCTCCCATCCGGGAGGCGCTACAGGTCCCTCCGTTGCCGGACCAGCAGGCTCAGGAACAGCTTCTTCCCTGCGGCTGTTACACTACTTAACTCTGCACCTCGGTGATTGCCAGTCACCCCCCCCCGGACACTCCTTCCCCCAGTATAATTGCACTACTGATACTGTTTGTACATATATATATTTTACGGTTCATTATTCTAAGTTTGCTCTTCTGGGTGAGATGCTAACTGCATTTCGTTGTCTCTGTACTGTACACTGCACAATGACAATTAAAGATGGAATTGAATTGAATTGAAAATGTGCCCTATTCCTCCTGCACCAATATTAAAGGAAGACCTTTCATATCTGACCACTTTTACAAGCAGTATTCACTGTTATGTTAGACGACGCTGAAATCATGGCTTGTGGCTATCGATTCCCTGCCACCTTTTTCCGAGCTTATTTGATAAGACTTTTCAACACTTATTAGTTTCCGCCGCTTCTTGCGAATGAAACATAAATAGTTAGATGTCAAGCCGGGTGTTGAGCAGCCAGGTTGTTGTCTCTGCGTCAATGTCTGCCAGGCCGTGAGCTCCATTTGGTGGGTGGTAGAGCGGGCACTCAACCACTGTTTAGACCTAAACAGCAACCTCTGGTGACCTTGTCCGCCACCCAAAAAAAAATCAAGGTCGAGGTGACCTGCAACCTCCTACCACCTCGCACAAATTTGTTGAAAACCTTCCTCGACTATGACCAAAACCGGCGTCGACTAAGACCTGCGACTAAAAAAATTATCGATTTTTAAAACAGCAACCTATTTTTAGTCGAGGCCGGTTTTAAACATGATGAAAAAAATAGCAGCAACCTAGATGAAGCCTCGACTATGCGGAAAACATTAGGGAGAGTGACCAAAACCTCCGGTGACCTCATGGAAACCTTGGGTGGCGGGCAAGGTCACCCGAGGTTGTTGTTTAGGTCTCCTAAGTGGGACAGGGGCTTACTCAGCAAACTCCATGAAATCCCTTATTTAACCTCGAATTACATTTTTGTTTTTTGCTTGTTATGTTAGCAAATGGTTCGGACTAAATCACATCTACAATTAACCACCGACATAAATATGAAGTCACTGGTGTAAATCTCCTTTCTGCCGGCATGAATTGAACACTAAACCATTTGCTCACAGCTTGCCTGCTATTCCAGTCAAGTAACTCATCAACACTACAAAGGCAAACAATACAACTTGTACCCATTAAGGAAAGCAGGTGTTTCAGTTGTATATAAATATCTCAATACATTGGTCTCAACTTTGAAAACTTACAAACTTACTTAGAGTTTCATCAGTTCTTACAAAAAGTATTGGATAACTTACACGTCAGAAGGAACTGCAGGTTTGAACAGAAGATTGATGCAAAATGCTGGGACAGGCAGCGGGACAGGCAACATCTCTGGAGAGAAGGAACGGGTGACGTTTCAGGTCGAGACCTTCACAGTGAAAGTCACGGGAAAGTGAAACGAGAGACATAGACGATGATGTAGAGAGATATAGAACAAATGAATGAAAGATACGCAAAAAATATCGGACGGAGCGATCAGCCCGAAACGTCACCCATTCCTTCTCTCCAGAGACGCTGCCTGCCCCGCTGAGTTACTCCAGTATTTTATGTCTATGTTGGATAGCTTAGCTTAGTTTCGTGAAACAGCATCGAAAAAGGCCCTTCAGCCCACCGAGTCCACACCGACCAGCAACTCCCGCACACTAACACTGACACTATCCTACACACAATAGGGACAATTGACATTTATAGCAAGCCAACTAACCTACAAACCTGAATGTCTTTGGAGTGTGGGAGGAAACAGAAAGATCTCGGAGAAAACCCACGCAGGTCACGGGGAGAAACGTACAAACCAGTGGCGGAAATTGCTATCAAAACATGGGGCGGGCACAATTTCTTGGTGGGCACGCGCATGCACACACACACACATGCATGCACGCACGCACGCACGCGCGCTCACGAATGCACACACACGTGCGCAAAGCTTTGGATGCTTCGGTCGTGGGCCCTGTGGACGGTAACATCGGGATCTGACCTGGTTGGTGACCGACTCCGAACTCCAGCAACAGCAGCTTCGTCCGCACCGAATCGTGGGGCTTGAATTGGCCCGTTCACGGGGCCTTTCATTGCCCGGCGCGGCGTAAAACTGGCCGCGGGATCTCCCATCGCCCGGCGGGGGCTTCAACATCAGGAGCCTCGATCACCTCGGCGCAACAAATTGACTGCGGGGCCGGGCGATGAAAGGCCCCGCGAATGGGCCGATTCAAGCTGCGCTCTATGACTTTTGTTCCACCGGGACGTCTCCCTCCTCCAATCACTGCGCTCTATCCTCAGTCCCAACCCCCTACTTCCGCCTCTGACCGATACCTCCCTCCTCCAATCATCACGCTGATTCATCATGTCTTGCCCCCCCCCCACTCCCTGCTGACCAATGCCTCTCTCGTCCAATCGACGCCCTCCCTCGATCATCAGTCCCACCGCCACTGTCTCGCCGAAAGCGGAGATTTTTAATCGTTTTTTTTCCGCGCTGTATCTCTAAATTAAAATAAAGACAGCTCTACCGCCTGGTGTGCTGTTGATCCTCGAACCCTGCGTCGATGATCAGCCCATCCAAGCAGATAATGCAAAATGGGCGCTTAAGCCATCAAGCACCTGAGTTATGGAGTTATGGAAGTTATCCAAGCCTGCTATCACCACGCACGCTCAGACATATTTGTCGCGACTGGTTAGCAAGCAGAAACCAATTACTTCCTTCCACTATATGACAAGAGGAATCGAATATAGGAGCAAAGAGGTCCTTCTGCAGTTGCACAGAGCCCTAGTGAGACCACACCTGGAGAATTGTGTACAGTTTTGGTCCCCTAATTTGAGGAAGGACATTCGTGCTATTGAGGGAGTGCAGCGTAGGTTTACAAGGTTAATTCCCGGGATGGCGGGACTGTCATATGCTGAGAGAATGGAGTAGCTGGGCTTGTACACTCTGGAGTTTGGAAGGATGAAAGGGGATCTCATTGAAACATATAAGATTGTTAATGGGTTTGGACACGCAAGAGGCAGGAAACATGTTCCCGATGTTGAGGGAGTCCAGAACCAGGGGCCAGTTTAAGAATAAGGAGTAAGCCATTTAGAACGGAGACGAGGAAACACTTTTTCTCACAGAGAGTGGTGAGTCTCGGCCTCAGAGGGCAGTGTAGGCAGGTCCTCTGGATGCTTTCAAGCGAGAGCTAGATAGGGCTCTTAAAGATAGCGGAGTCAGGGGATATGGGGAGAAGGCAGGAAAGGGGTACTGATTGGGGATGATCAGCCATGATCACATTGAATGGTGGTGCTGGCTCGAAGGGCTGAATGGCCTACTCCTGCACTTATTGTCTATTGTCTATTGACTACCATCGTTTAGTTTAGAGATACAGCGTGGAAACAGATCCTTCGGCCCACAGAGTTCACGCCACCAGCGTTACTGCCACACACTATTACTATCCTACACACACTAGCGACATTTTTACATTTATACCAAGCCAATTTACCTGCATATCTAACACGAAATGCTAGAGTAACTCAGCGGGACAGGCAGCATCTCTGGAGAGAAGGAATGGGTGACGTTTCGGGTCACATCTTGCACAGCGCGTACAGTAGATGAGGTTGGGGGAGATGCAAGTGAACCCCTGACTAACCTGAAAGGACAGGAGGGAGGAGGCACGGGGACAGATAGACATACATACCGACAAACCTGTACGTCTTTGGAGTGTGGGAGGAAACCGAAGACTGCGCAGGAACCCCACGCAGGTCACGGGGAGAACATGCAAACTCTGTACAGACAGCGCCCGTAGTCGGGATCGAACCCGGGTCTCCGACGCTGCGAGCGCTGGAAGGCAACACCGCCGCGCCACCGTGGCAGCAGAATGATAAAGACTACTCCGGTTTCACCAAACCCTTCCCACTGCCTACCTTCTGACCCATGTTCGAACCGCCCGCCAATAAATTCAACAAGGTCACGTAATTCATTTCCTCTTTATGTACTAGAACTGGTCGGTTCTGTTGTGGGTCATAATGCAATATTGTGTTCGTCTTCCAATGCGTGCATGTGCTGACCTGCTGGGGGTTTCCTCGTTTTTCAGCTCTAACACTCCTTTGTTTCGTGTTTAGTTTAGCGATGCAGCGCGGACACAGGCCCTTCGGCCCACCGAGTCTGCGCCGCCCAGCGATCCCCGCACACTAGCGCAGCTTTGCACACTGGGGGACAGTTTGCTGTCCTTGCCGAAGCCAATTAACTCACAACCCTGTAGTCTTTGGAGTGTGGGAGGAAACCGGAAAGCCCGGAGAAAACCCACGCGGCCTCGGAGAGAAGGTACAAACTCCGTACAGACAGCACCCGTAGTCAGGATGGCACCCGGGTCTCTGGCGCTGTGAGGCAGCAACTCCACCGCTGCGCCGCCGTGCCGCCCCCTTCTGCTTTCTCTATCTTTCTAACGGCCTCCATTAACCTGAGTAACTGCG
>CM069142.1:64593150-64735650 GCA_035221665.1 Okamejei kenojei | reverse complement strand
ACCTCATGGCGGGTGGGGAGGGGGGGGGGGGGGAGAAGATCAGTAATAATTGTCGGCGTGGGAATGACCTCCAGCGGACAGCATGTTCCTGCCGCTGCTGGTCTGCTCCCTCTACTTGCCCCGCTGGCCTCTGTCGCCACTGTGGCCGTCCCTGGCGCTGCTCCTGCCGCTGCTTTTGCTGGCGTCCGAGTTGGTCTTGGCGGTGGTGGCGGTGCTGGCGCTGGTGTTGGTTGGGTTGCGGCTGGAGGTCTTGCTGGAGTTCACGCTGGAGGGGTTGCGGCTGGAGGCCTGGCCGGAGGTCTTGCTGGAGTTCTTGCTGGAGGCCTGGCCGGAGGTCTTGCTGGAGGCCTTTTCGGAGGTCTTGCTGGAGGTCTTGCTGGAGTCCTTGCTGGACCCGGAGCCGGTGCTGGTGCCACTGCGGCTGGTGGAATCGCTGGGCGCGCTGCTGCTGCCCCTCTGGCCGCCGCTGGCCGCGTGGCCCCGGGACCTCCCGGAGCCGGGCTGGCTCCCACCTTCGCCCTTTCTGCGGCTGCCGTCTTTGTTGGCCTTGGAGCCGCGGCCGCTGATGTAACTCCGGCTCTTCCGGGCGTTACTGATGGTCTCGCTCAGGCCGATGTTGGTGAGGATCTTGTTGAAGCTGATGCTGGCGTTCCTCTTCTTCGGGCCGCTGCCCCTGTTTCTGCCCCGAATGTTGGTCTTGCTGCGGGTGGGGTGGATGATGGTGTTAATCTTACTGCTGAGTGTGGTTCTGGAGAAGGCGCTGGACTTGCTTCTGCTGAGGTGGATCGGGTTGGCGTTGGACTTGGACTTGCTTCTGCTGGGACTGTCGTTGGCGTTGGCGCTGGCCTTGCTTCTGCTGGAGCTGGTACCGTTGCCGTTGGACTTGCCTCTGCTGGGGCTGGCAAGGTCAGCGTTGGACTTGGACTTGCCTCTGCTGCTGGGGCTGCCGTTATTGGTGGCGCTGGCCTTGTTCCTGCTGGGGCTGACGATGATGCTGCCGCTGGGGCTGATGCTGATGTCTATCTTGCTGCTGGTGCGGGTCACCATCACCTGCCGGTCGGAGCTGCCTTTGCTGCTGCTCTTGCTGGCCTTGCTCCTGCCGCCGCCGCTGGTGGTCCTCTTCAGGCCGGCGAAGACCTCGGCCTCGTCGTCGTTCTCCGCGGGTTTGGAGCCGGCGTGAGACTTGCCCCGGCTCATCCCGTCCCCGGGGTCGGGCGCGCTCTTGCCGCCGCCGGTCCGGCTGCTCCTCCTGCGGTCAGCGTTGGAGTTGGTGTTGCCCTTGACCGTGGCGCTCCTGCCCCTCCCGCTGGGCTCGGTGCTGGGTTTGGCGGCCTTGACCCTGTGGGCGCCGGCATCTCTGTGTGGCTTGGCTGGTGGCTCTGGGCTGCTGCCAGAGGTGGAGGTGGTGGTGGTGGTGGAGCTGGTGGCGGAAGGAGGGCTGACGCTTCTGCTGCCTTTGTTGTTCTTGCTGCTGCTGGTGCCTCGGGCTCTGCTCCTGCTACGGCTCTTGGCTTTGTGGCTGCGGGCTGCAGCCCTGGTGTCTCCGCCGTCGCTGCCGCTGCTGCTGCTGCTGCTGCTGGCGGTGGAGGAGGCGGTGGAGGAGGAGGCGGCCGTGGAGATGGGGACGGCACGTCCCGCCTTCTCCCTGCTCACCCTTCTCCTGCCCCCGGGCTTGGCTCTCCGGCCCCCGGCGCCGCGACCGTCGTTGAGGCTGGAGCTGGTGGAGGAGCTGGTGCTGCTGAGGCTGACCAGATGGACGCTGCCGCCGGCGGGTTGGCAGCCGGCAGAGCAGCCCCTGGAGCTGGTGGCCGGGCTGGCGAAGGGGCTGGTGCCCGTGTTGCGTCTCCCCTGCAGCCTCCGGCCGATGCTGATGATGGGGCTGGTGGCAGCGTTGCGCACCCCGGTGTGGAACCTGGTCACGCTCACCATGGGACTGGTGCCGGAGTTGCCCCTCCTGTGTTGACGCCGGTGGCTCGTTCTGCTCCGGCTCCGGCTCCTGCTCCGGCTCTTGCTCCTGCTCATACTGCTGCCTCGGCTCATGTTCGCGGTCTTACAGAGGCAAAACATCGTCGGAGGCCCGACGGCAAGTCACGCACCCTGTGGGCGGATCACAAAAAAAAGCCTTGTCAACCGTGTGCAAGGTGGAACAGAACTGCAGATGCTGGCTTCTGCCGAAGATAGACACAAAATGCTGGAGTAACCCATGTTCCCAATGTTGGGGCAAGTGCAGAACCAGGGGTCACACAGTCTTAGAATAAAGGGGAGGTCATTTAAGACTGAGGTGAGAAAAAAGCACTTTTTCACCCAGAGAGTTATGAATTTATGGAATTCCCTGCCACAGAGGGCAGTGGAGGCCAATTCACTGGATGGATTTAAGAGAGAGTTATGCCCCTGTCCCACTTATGCCCCTGTCCCACTTAGGAAACCTGAACGCAAGGTTTCCGTGCGGTTCCGGAGGTTCCCTGAGGTTTTTGTCAGTTTCGACCATTAGGGAGACTGACAAAAACCTCCGGGAACCGCACGGAAACCTTGGGTGGGGCACAAAGTCTCCAGAGGTTTCCGCTCAGGTTTCGTAATGCCCCTGTCCCCCACTTAGGAAAACTGAACGGAAACCTCTGGAGACTTTGCGCCCCACCCAAGGTTTCCGTGCGGTTCCCGGAGGTTTTTGTCCTCCGGCAACCACCTTCAACGAGCATCGCAACCGGCTTCGATTAAAAAATTACCGATTTTTAAAACGGAAAGCACTTTCGACCGTTAGGGAGACTGACAAAAACCTCCGGGAACCGCAAGGAAACCTTGGGTGGGGCGCAAAGTCTCCAGAGGTTTTCGTTCAGGTTTCCTAAGTGGGACAGGGGCATTAGATAGAGCTCTAGGGGCCAGTGGAGAGAAGGGATATGGGGAGAAGGCAGGCACGGGTTATTGATAGGGAACGATCAGCCATGATCACAATGAATGGTGGTGCTGGCTCGAAGGGCCGAATGGCCTCCTCCTGCACCTATTTTCTATGTTTCTAATTTTCTAACTGCAGCATCTCTGGAGCTCTCAGATGGAATGGGTGACGTTTCGGGTCGAGACCCTTCTTCAGACTGAAATTTTCAATCATGATTTATAATTAAGTTAAGTTTAGTTTAATTTGCTTGAGTTTAGTTTATTGCCGCACCTGCCGAGGTACAGTGAATAGCTCTTCAGTTGTACATTATCCAGTCGGCGGAAGGACTGTAAATGTTCAGTCTGAAGAAGGGTCTCGACCCGAAACGTCACCCATTCCTTCTCTCCAGAGATGCTGCCTGTCCCACTGAGTTACTCCAGCATTTTGTGTTTGTACAGTAAACCACCCCGCCTCTCTATTCAGCTTCTCGCACCCAGTTTAGTTTAGTTTAGTTGATTGTCATATGTACTGAGGTACAGTGCAAAGCCTGTCTGCTCTGTGCTGTCCGGCTGGAGTAAAGACCATACATTATTACAATCAGGTGTAGTTTAGTTTAGTTTATTGTCACGTTATTATCTAAATGGTGTTAAGTTGGGAAAGGGGGAAGTACAACGGGATCTGGGGGGTCCTTATTCATCAGTCACTGAAAGTAAGCATGCGGGTACCCCAGGCAGTGAAGAAAGCAAATGGCACGTTGGCCTTCATAACGAGAGGAGTTGAGTATAGGAGCAAAGAGGTCCCTTTGCAGTTGTACGGGGCCCTAGTGAGACCACACCTGGGGTATTGTGTGCAATTTTAGTCTCCAAATTTGAGGACGGACATTCTTGCTATTGAGGGAGTGCAGCGTAGGTTTACCAGGTTAATTCCCGGGATGGCGGGACTGTCATATGTTGATAGAATGGAGTGGCTGGACTTGTAATCTCTGGAATTTAGAAGGATGAGAGGGAATCTTATTGAAACATATAAGATTGTTAAGGGTTACACAAAAGGCTGGAGAAACTCAGCGGGTGCAGCAGCATCTAAGCCAGTCTGAAGAAGGGTCTCGACCCGAAACGTCGCCTATCTCCTTCGCTCCTTAGATGCTGCTGCACCCGCTGAGTTTCTCCAGCCTTTTGTGTAACCCTCGATTCTCCAGCATCTGCAGTTCCTTCTTTAAGATTGTTAAGGGTTTGGACACGCTAGAGGCTGGAAACATGTTCCCGATGTTGGGGGAATTCCAGAACCAGGGGCCACAGTTTTAAGAATAAGGGGTAAGCCATTCAGAACAGAGATGAGGAAAAGCTTTTTCGCACAGAGAGTTGTAAGAATTCTCTGCCTCAGAAGGTGGTGGAGGCCAGTTCTCTGGATGCTCTTAAGAGAGAGCTAGATAGGGCTCTTAAAGATAGGGGAGTCAGGGGATATGGGGAGAAGGCAGGAACGGGGTACTGATTGTGGATGATCAGCCATGATCACATTGAATGGCGGTGCTGGCTCGAGGGGCCGAATGGCCTACTCCTGCACCTATTGTCTATTGTCTGTTGTGTTCCGAGGTACAGTGAAAAGCTTTTTTGTGCTGCTGTATCCAGTCAGCGGAAACACTGCACATGATTAAAATAAAGTTTAATTTAGTTTAGTTTAGTTTACAATCATGATTCAACAGTTCAATAGTTCAATACTCCTTCAAAGTACAGTGAAATTTGATTTACCATACAGCCATACCAGGAAAAACAACAAGACACACATCTACAATTCGTAAAAATAACATATACATCCACCGCAGTGGCTCCCTAACATTCCTCACTGTGATGGAAGGTGATAAAGCCTTATCTTCTCTCATTTTGTTTAGTGTGTTGTCAGGTGTACCGAGGTACAGTGAAATGCTTAAGGGCCTGTCCTACCAGCATCCGACTCCATGCGGTGAGCGCGACCAAACCGGCAGCGGGGGCCGCGCGGAGGTCGGGTGATCCCTGTACAGGGCCGTTCCCACCAGCATGCGCCTGCGTGCGAAGAGTGTGACCAAACCGGCAGCGGGGGCCGCGCGGAGGTGGGGTGAGTGGCGCAACGCGGCGCAAAGTGAGGCGAACTTGGAGCGAAGTCTGAAAGGTAAGTTCGCCAGGACAGAGAGGGACACACAGAGAGGGGCACAGAGGCACACACAGAGAGGGCCACGGAGACACACACACAGAGGGCCACGGAGACACACACAGAGAGGGTCACGGAGGTCACGAGGCGATGTGTAATGCGTCGAGGCGACTGTGAGCCGACAAGCCATTGCTGAGCGGAATTTTTGAACATGGTCAGTTTTTCGGAGCCCCGCGTGATATCGGGACGAACTCCGCACAATTCCGCACGGCTCCGGCGATCGAAGTGGGACCGGCCCCGCGACGCCGGACGGCTCAAGCGACCACGTTAGGCCGCGCTCATCGCGTGGAGTTGCATGCTGCTGGGACAGGCCCTTTAGGAAGGAACTGCAGATGCTGGTTTAAACCAAAAATAGACACAAAATGCTGGAGTAGCTCAGCGAAAAACCGGCAGCATCTCTGGAGAGAAGGACTGGGTGGCGTTTCGGGTCGAGACTTCTTCAGACTGAAGAAGAGTCTCGGCCCATAACTTCACCCATTCCTTCTCCCTCAAGATGCTGCCTGGAGATCCAGCATTTTGCGCCTATCTACAGTGAAACGCATTTTTGTTCCATGCCATACGGTCAGCGGAAAGACCACACGTGATAACAAGTTTAATTTAGCTTAGTTTACAATCAAAGTTACAATCATGATTACAATTAAATTTAATTTAGTTTTATTTAGTTTAGTTTAGTTGAGTTTATTGTCACACGTACCGAGGCTGGGTGAGTAGCTTTTTTGTCCCGTACTATCCAGTGGGGGAAAAGCTATACATGATTACAATCAAACCGTTTGGAGCATATAGATGCAGGGTAAAGGAAATAACATTTGGTGCAAGGTCAAGTCCAGTAAAGTCCGATTAAAGATAGTACGAGGGTCGCCCATGAGGTAGATGGTAGGTCAGGACCACTCTCTAGTTGTTCATGGGATGGTTCAGTCGCCTGATAACAGCTGGGAAGAAACTGCCCCTGAATCTGGAGTCCACATAAGTATCACCTGAAACTTTCTCTGGGCTTGATGTACTGGGGGAGGGAGGGGGGGGGGGGGGGGGGGGGGGGGGGGGGGGGGTTACAGTAAAGAAGCCAGGAAAGGATTTAAATTAAGGCATGAGAGATTGTCGAAGGAGGCATTACAATGGTATAAATGCATTAGAAAGACATACCTCCAGATTCAGGGACTGTTTCTGCATCAGAGTCTCGTACCCACTTGTAGCTCTGCGGGTCGGGTAAATGTTATCCACCAGCATGTCCCGGCAGGAGCATGTCCCCTGAAATATATAATTCTGCACAATAGCATGGAAGAGTGTGGAGATACAGTCAGATTATATGATGGCGATGATATCAACCCGGTAAAACCATGCATTGGACCTCACCAAGGCAGTGCACATTTTGGCATCCACCCAGTTACGAAACCTCATCGAGCAGTCCTATCTACTGCCTGCCGCCACACGTGTGGCTGCAGGTCTGTCCGATCCCCCCTCCCCCCACCCCCGCCCGGCCAGCTCCCCCTTCATTCTTGGCGGTCCCACCAAGTCCCTCTAATTGCATCGGCGTTGAGAGTCATTGAGGGATACTGCGTGGAAACAGGCCCACGCAGGCCGACATGTCCCAGCTACACTGGTCCCACCTGCCCACATTTGGCCCATATCCCTCCAAACGTGCCCTATTCATGTACCTGTCCACCTGTTTCTTAAACCTTGAGATCAACTACCTCCTCTGGCAGCCTGTTCCATACACCCACCGCCCTTTGTGTGAAAAAGTTACCCCTCAGATTCCTATTAAATCTTTTCCCCTTCGCCTTAAACCTATGTCCTCTGGGCCACGATTCACCTACTCTGGGCAAGAGACTACCCGATCTATTCCTCTCATGATTTTATACACCCCTATAAGATCACACCTCATCCTCCTGTACTCCAAGGAATAGAGACCCAGCCTAACATAGAAACATAGAAATTAGGTGCAGGAGCAGGCCATTCGGCCCTGCGAGCCTGCACCGCCATTCAATATGATCATGGCTGATCATCCAACTCAATATCCTGTACCTGCCTTCTCTCCATACCCCCTGATCCCTTCAGCCACAAGGGCCACATCCAACTCCCTCTTAAATATGGCCAACAAACTGGCCTCAACTACCTACTCAACCTCTCCCTATAATTCTGACCCTCTAGTCCTGGCAACATCCGTGTAAATCTTCTCCGTACCGTCTCCAGCTTGTACGTGTTTCTGGAAGTGGGTTCCAGATATCAACCACACTTTACGTCAAAAAAAGCGCACCCTCAAAACATCATTTAAACTTCCTGTGTTTAAGAAGGAACTGCAGATGCTGGAAAATCGAAGGTAGACAAAAATGCTGGAGAAACTCAGCGGGTGAGGCAGCATCTATGGAGCGAAGGAAATAGGCAACGTTTCGGGTCGAGACCACCGTACATGTATTCAAGAGAATTAGATATAGCTCTGTGGACTAACGGAATCAAGGAATATGGGGAGAAAGCAGGAACGGGGCACTGATTTAGGATGATCAGCAATGATCATATTGAAAGGCGATGCTGGCTCAAAGGGCCGGATGGCCTACTCCTACGCATATTTTCTATGTTTCTATGTTAAATCTTGTTTTTGATACCCCTACCAAGGTGAGAAGGATTTTGGCTATCTTCCCTATTTATGGTTCTCGTAATCTCAGGTCTTACCTCAGCCTCCAGGGAAAGCAAGCCCAGCCAATGTCATTTATCTCCATAACTGAAGCCCTCCAATCCAGACAACATTCTGATGAGTCTCCTCCGCACTCTCTCAGTGTATTTGTCTCCTTCTGGTCTGGTAACCACAATTGGTCACGATGCACCAAGTGCACTCGATCCGCCAAGTTCATGTCGTGCCAGATTCAATTCCTTCACCAAGATGGCGTCTCGCACTGAGCATGGTCCAATCCAACCGTTTAACTCAAAACTCCACCCTCTGCGTCTAGTAGACTCGTTGGCAAATATAACCATACTGGCCGAAAAATAAGCAACTCCAGATTCAGGAACACTTTCTTCCCAGCTGTTATCAGGAAACTGAACAGTAGTCCTCTCATCAACTGGAGTGCGGTCCTGACCACCCATCTACCTCATTGGAGACCCCTCTGAACTATCCTTAATCGTACTCTAATGCCATATCTTGCACTGATTGTTCTAGCCTTTATCTTCAACCTGTGTCCTGCGGATTGCTTGTTTGAATTCATGCATAGGCTTTTGACTGGTTAGCAGGCAAGCGAAAGCTTTTCACTGAACCTCAGGACACGTGACAATAATAATAAACTAGACTAACAACAAGAAATTTACGAGTCAACAAATGTTAATAACCAGAGCGACCTCTCTCACAGGCCCTCCCCCCATCCGAGTTCTCCGACTAGTTTAATTGTCCTCCTGATTAAATATTACTCAGTGTCCACCTCGGTGTCACCTTCACCTCAGCTAACGATGCACCATTCTACATTTTCCTTGATCGTCGCCCCCTTTGGTCTGTGTTTCCGCACTTTACCCTTCCATGGGGGTCATAGAGAGAGCGTTCACGTCGCGGCCCTGTTGCCACCAATCTTTCCCCCACCACGCACAAGAAGCGCAAGGCAGACACCGCTGTGTGCAGGTGTCGAGAAGCCTGTTTAGCCCTATATAACCATATAACCATATAACAATTACAGCACGGAAACAGGCCCTCTCGGCCCTTCCAGTCCGTGCCGACCATTTGTTTTCCCCTAGTCCCATCTACCTGCACTCTGACCATACCCCTCCATTCCCTTCACGTCCATATACCTATCCACTTGCCCTGGCTGGACAATTTTTAATCTTGTGATGTGGACTCATCAGAGGCAGGAAACATGTTCCCGATGCTGGGGGAGTCCAGAACCAGGGGCCACGGATTAAGAATAAGGAGTAAGCCATTTAGAACAGAGATGAGGAAACAGTTTTTCTCACAGAGTGTGGTGAGCCGGTGGAATTCTCTGCCTCAGAGGGCGGTGGAGGCCGGTTCTCTGGATGCTTTCCAGAGAGAGCTAGAGAGGGCTCTTAAAAATAGCGGAATCAGGGGATATGGGGAGAAGGCAGTAACGGGGTACTGATTGGAGATGATCAGCCATGATCACATTGAATGGCGGTGCTGGCTCGAAGTGCCAAATGGCCTACTCCTGCACCTATTGTCTATTGTCTATTGTCTATTGACTCGTTAAGAAGAAGAAGACCCTTCCGTATCTCTCTGCCTCCCTCTCCCTAGGCTCTCAGTCTGCTGAAGGGTCTCGACTGCGAAACGCCACCCATTCCTTCTCTCCAGAGATGCTGCCTGTCCCGCTGAGTTACTCCGGCATTTTGTGTCTCTCACCAGAATATTTAACTTGCAGATGTTAAAATATGAGCTCCTTGACATTTTGTCTTCTGCAACTTTAAGATTGGTCAGCAGGAAGAAAAAGTTGAGGCATAGCATCCAAGAGTTTTGAAGTTCCCCACCCCCCACTCCCGACCACTTTGCAATGCAATGTCCTTTGTACTTCTGGATCAATAATTCTGAGACCATATCCAATTTACAGATGTCTTTTCAGGAGGTGAAGACAAAATCGGTGGAGTTTTGACGGTTTTGAGCGTCGCTATTTTTACCGACCCACATTAAGTGCGGTATCTGAAGTTGGTGAAGCTCAATGGCAGGTAGTCAATGCTCATCAACCATTATCTTCTCCTTTCATTGACAGCCTGTCCGATTGGCGTGCCTAATTGGAAAACCAACTGTCCTTGGCATGTCCTGGATGCATGGCTAAGGACCGAGTCTTCAAAGGTTTCCAGCCTTGTTAAACTTGTCGCGGTCGACTTCTGGCCGAGACCACGTGCAAGGAATCAACGCCGCGAGTGTAAGAGCGACAGAAATAAATCACAATTGCTAGAAGCGGCGGAGTCCTGTGTTTCTCACAGACCCTCTTTCCTCCTTGTTCAATGCTTATACAATACATATAGTCACCTTAAATAAGCAACATATATATATATATATATAGTCACTCTATATAAGTGATTTATACAACTGACATCTAGAGCCATGTATAAATCACTCGTACATGACCTAAATACGTTCATAAGGCATAGGAGCGGAACTAGGCCGTTCGGCCCATTGAGTCTACTCCTCCTTTCAATCCTCGCTGATCTATCTTTCCCTCTCAACCTCATTCTCCTGACTTCTCCCAAGTATAGCTTCAAGCCTGCTGGCATCTAACCTAACGCTGTCTAGTCAATGCCATGGACCATGACTAACCAGAGATGAGACCAGCCTCCAAAGACCTAGGTGTCAAATGGCAGCTCGTATTGTGCCAATGCCAGCTCTCTGAAACACCTCACAAATTAGTTCTTCAATCCTATTCTTTTCCTGCACCACTGCAATATTGATACAGATCCCTTCAACAAAGTTCACCATTCCTACAACGAGCCCTGACCAACCATCTACCTTGTTGGAAACCCTTGGACTATATTTGATCGGACAATATTAGACTTCATCTGGCACTAAACAACATTCACTTTACTCCCTTTAGTTCAGTTTAGTTTATTTTCACAATCGTACAGTGAACAGCTTTTGTTGCGTGCTAACCAGTCAGCTGAAAGAAAATACATGATTACGATCGCGCCATTTACAGTGTATATAGACACATGATAAGGGAATAATGTTTAGAGCAAGGTTAAGCCAGTAAACGCACATCTACAGATTCAGGGACAGTTTCTTCCCTGTTGTTATCAGGCAACTGAATCATCCCACCACAACCAGAGAGCAGGGCTGAACTACTATCTATCTAATTGGTGACCCTCGGTCTATCCTTGATCGGACTTTGCTGGCTTAACCTTACACTAAACGTTTATCTCTTATCTTGTATCTTTAGAGTGTTATGGTTCGGTTGTAATCACGTATTGTCATTCTGCTGACTGGATAGCGCGCAACGAAAGCTTTTCACCGTACCCCGGTACACATGACAGTAAATTAAACTGGACGGAACTGAAGTCCAGTCAAAGACCACCAGTGATGTACAGTAGATGGTAGTTCAGGACTGCTCTCTAGTTGTGATAAGATAATACATTTATCATGCATCTGTACACTGTTGATAGATCGATTGTAAGCATGTGTTGTGTTTCCGCTGACGGGTTAGCACACAACAAAAGCTTTTTTAACAAACTCTGTTAAAAATAATTTTCCTCTTCTCTCCAATTGCCATATATTTGAGTGCTTTTGTTTTTGATTAGTACAGGTGTCAGAGGTTATGGAGAGAAGGCAGGAGGATGGGGTTAAGAAGGGGAGATAGCCATGATTGAATGGCGGAGTAGACTCGATGGGCCAAATGCCCTAATTGCACTCCTAACTCTTATGACCTTATGACCTGATGACCTTGACTTTCCCGTCAATGGAAACTGCTTTTCCTTAAAGGGCCTGTCCCACTTTCACGACCTAATTCACGACCTCTGCCGAGTTTGCCCTTGACTCGTACTCGCAGCATGGTCAACACAAAGTTGTAGGATGTCGTAGGAGGTCGTAGGTAGGTCGTAGCAGGCCGTGATGCCTGTCGTAGGTACTCGTGGCATCAAGTAGGTCGGGCCATTTTTCTAGCCTGATGAAAAATGTCCACAAATAAAAAAGGTTGTGAATGAGGGACAGGGCCTTTAGGCTACCTATGGTGATGACACAATTTTAAGATTGCACGCAGGTGATTGGAGAGTTCCACTAACAATTAACCGAGGTGTCTAATATGGCTGGAAGTGACTGAGGCTGATCTGATGTCAACGTTTAGATGGAATTGTTTTCTTGGGCAGTTGTTTTGCATTTTTTGAGAGATGTCCTTTCTGTTTCATTTGTCTTTGGAATAGTTTTCTGAAAAAATTGGCTTTTGTTTGCTCACACCAGATACTCACCTGCCCTTCCCCAACCCTACCCTCCACCTCACTGACTGATACAGTGTAGACAATAGTGACTGTTTTCAATATTCACTGGTTAGACAATAATAGACAATAGGTGCAGGAGTAGGCCATTCGGTCCTTTGAGCCAGCACCGCTGGTTAACAGTCTAGTGTATTGCCACGTGTACCGAGGTACAGTGAAAGGTTTTTGTCGTGTGCTGACCAGTTCAGAGAACCAGCATGGAAATTGGCCCTTCGGCCCACCGAGGCCATGCCGATCATCGATCGAACTGACATGAGTTCCATGTTCTCCCAGTTTCAAATCCTACACATTAAGGGCCAATTAAACTACAAACCTGCACGTCTATGGAATGTGGGAGGAAACCGGAGCACCCGGAGAAAAGCCAGGTAAGCACAGGGAGAACGTACAGGCTCCACACAGACAGCACCCATAGTCAGGATTGAAGCCAGGTCTCTGGCGCTGTAAGGCAGCAACTCTACCGCAGCACCACTATGCCAACTCCTTGTAAAGGCTGAGCACCTGGGCTTGTATTCACTGGAATTTAGAAGGATGAGAGGGAATCTTAGAGCAACATTAAACTGGACAGGCTAGAAGGATGAAAAATGTTCTCAATGTTGGGGGAGTCCAGAACCAGTGGTCACAGTTTAAGATTAAGGGGTAGGCCATTTAGGACTGAGATGAGGAAAAACCTTTTCACCCAGAGAGTTGTAAATCTGTGGAATTCTCTGGCACAGAAAGCAGGGGAGGCCAATTCACTGGATGTATTCAAGAGAGAGTTAGATATAGCTCTTAGGGCTAACGGAATCAAGGGATTATCAAGGGAAGGCAGGAACGGGCTACTGATTTAGGACGATCAGCCATGATCATATTGAATGGCGGTGCTGCCTCGAAGGGCCGGATGGCCTACTCCTATGCCTATTTTCGATGTTTCTATGTTTCAATGTTAATAGTCGGCAGGATCTCGCTGGGACCAGCAACAGATGACGTAAGAGGGTGCAGTTGACCGGGATCTGAAGGGGAGATGAGTGCACTTGTCGGATCCTTTGCGACCGACCTCCCGAAGAAGCTCCCGGGAACATATAGTGGTCCCTCGGTCTAAAGTTGATCTGGTTCCCAGACAAGATCCTTAGAAGCAGACAGTGAAGGTAAGACCACTTGTGTAAAGGATTGGCATGTGTATTGAACTGGGCAAAGTAAAGGATTGGGCACGGCAGGCTTCAAAGTTTTTGTCACTGATGTGTATTGGAAAGACAATGTGTCTTGAAAAGACAGTGTTTTCAAAAGACTGTGTTGTGAATTTGCTACCAGAGAGTGTAGCCAGGATCGGGCACAACAATAGACAATAGACAATAGGTGCTGGAGTCGGCCATTTGGCCCTTCGAGCCAGCACCGCCATTCAATGTGATCATTGCTGATCATCCCCCATCAGTACCCCGTTCCTGCCTTCTCCCCATATCCCCTGGCTCCGTTATCTTTAAGAGCCCTATCTAGCTCTCTTGTTAAAGTATCCAGAGAACCGTCCTCCACCGCCCTCTGAGGCAGAGAATTCCACACACTCACGATGCTCTGTGAGAAAAAGTGTTTCCTCATCTCCGTTCTAAATGGTTTACCCTTTATTCTTAAAATGTGGACCATGGTTCTGGACTCCCCCAACATCGGGAACATGTTTCCAGCCTCTAGCGTGTCCAAACCCTTAATAATCTTATATGTTTCAATAAGATCCCCTCTCATCCTTCTAAACTCCAGCGTATAGAAGCCCAGCCACTCCATTCTCTCAGCATATGAGAGTCCCGCCATCCCGGGAATTAACCTTGTAAACCTATGCTGCACTCCCTCAATAGCAAGAATGTCCTTCCTCAAATTAGGGGACCAAAACTGCACACAGTACTCCAAGTTAGTCTCACTAGGGCTCTGTACAACTGCAGAATTACCTCTTTGCTCCCATAGTCAACTCCTCTTGTTATAAAGGCCAACATGCCATTCTTTTTCTTCACTGCCTGCTGTACCTGCATGCTTACTTTCATTGACTGATGAACAAGGACCCCCAGATCCCATTGTACTTCCCCTTTTCCCAACTTGACACCATCTAGATAGTAATCTGCCTTCTGTTTTTGCTACCTAAGTGGATCAGCTCACATTTATCCACAATAAACTGCATCTGCCATTTATCTGCCCACTCCCCCAACCTGTCCAAGTCACCCTGCATTCTCATAGCATTCTCCTCACAGTTCACACTGCCACCCAGCTTTGTGTCATCTGCAAATTAGCCAATGTTACTTTGAATCTCTTCATCTAAATCATGGATGTATATTGTAAATAGCTGCGGTCCCAGCACTGAGCCTTGCGGTACCCCACTAGTCACTGCCTGCCATTCTGAAAGGGACCCATTAATCCCTACTCTTTGTTTCCTGTCTGCCAACCAATGTTCTATCCATGTCAGCACTCTACCCCCAATACCATGACTGCAAAGGCTTGTTGCTAATATAAAGGATCGGGCATGGCAGGCTGAAAAAGTTTGTTACAAATTGTGTACTAAGTTGTGTACTAAGTAAGTAGTCGGTGATTTGATAAACATGGGAAATAATTTGGATAAGAGTGATGGGGACGGCTGTACAATGCATGTGTTATTTGAATCCTATATAAGGATCAAATGACGGAGCAGACTTGAAGTGCCAAATGGCCTAATTTTGCGCCTATCTTTCATGGTCTTGTGATTCTTCACAATGGATGAAATAACTGGGGAATTAACTGGGCTGCATGGCAACACAGTAAGAGTTGCTGCCTTACAGCGCCAGGCACCCAGGTGCTGCCTATGCAGGGTGATCGCTGGTCGTCATGGAATCAGTGGGATGACCGGCCTGCTTCTGTGCTGTATCTCCAATCTAAACTAAACTAAACGAAACACCGATGGCAGACACCACAGACTTTGACAATATTATGCTACAATTTTGCTGAATGAAGGAACTGCAGATGCTGGTTTGCACCGAAGATAGACACAAAATGCTCGAGTAATCCAGCAGGACAGGGAGTACCTCTGGAGAGAAGGAATATGGTGACGTTTCGGGTCCATTTCTGAAGAAAGGGTCTCAACCCGAAGCGTCACCCATTCCTTCCCCCCAGAGACGCTGCCTGTCCCGCTGAGTTTCTCCAGCATTTTGCGTCTATTCTCTCGAAGATCGCACGCGGTCCTGTTGAGGGACAAGTTGCTCTGATTGCTCAATAGTCCAGCATTGTTACATCACACAAACACCAGGCTAGTTGACAGTGACTCCGATCCACTTTGATGTTGCGCTGCCTGTAAGGCTTCCTCTGGTCCTGTGCTCAGCTGTAAGCCCATTACATCACAATAACACCACGATCTTCACTTGGTTTGTACGTCAGCGTTCCGGAGAGCGGCCTCATAATCGACGGCGGCCGTACAATCACTAAACCCTCGCATCGTTCCACCAGGGGAGGAGGCCATTTGGTCCGTCGAACCCTTGTTGGCTCTCTGAAGGAGCGATAACGTCAGCACCAATTCTCCACCTCTCTCTCTCCAGCCCTGCAAGTTCCTCTCCCTCATGTATCCGCATATCCCTTCGCGAATGTGATGAGTCAGCACCATAGAGTTTGGGATCCTGAACATTCACTGTATTGCGAACATGCTTCCTCACTTTGCCCTGGGTTTTTGGCCGCCCATTAGAAATCCCCGGCCTCTGGGTTCTTGCTTTCCGTACATGGGAAGAGTTTCTCCTTATTCTCGCTGTCGCGAGACCGTCGACACTTTTGCCCTCTCCTAATTTCACAGCTTGTCCAGTCTGTCGACGCAACCAAAATCCCTCATTCCTGGGGCCGTTCCCTCTCTGTCTTCACTTGCACTTTCACACCCTCCTTCTAGTGCGGGGACCACAACACGGGGTGGGAGATTGCAACCTTCGCGTGGTCCGCCCCGTTTCGACGAATGCAATCAACTCGACGTGCACAAGCGGAAGATCAAATAGAACAAGTTGTCCTACAACTTTAGGTTGTGCACGCCACACGAAAGAAGAAGAAGGAGAAGAAGACCACAACACAATGCCACACTTCCCCCATCTGTAAGGAAGGCTCTAAGTCCCACCCGGCTAACTCTCGTCCCATTTAATTGACGTGCGTCTGTGCGTCTGTAAACTGATGGAACGCATCATTGACAGCCAGGTTATGAGGTTCCTGAGTTCACAAAACACCCTCACTGATGCTCAACGTGCTTTGAGGAAATCCAGATCTGGTGATACACAATTACTCGCAACTCTTCACCACTTGACTTCAAACCATAATAATCACCCGATGACTGACATTGCCATCCTGGACTTCAGTAAAGCGTTTGATGTTGTGTCCCTCCAGCGCTTGCTGCTGGAGCTCAACTTTGACGGTGGCAGGAACAAAACATCTCTGTGGATTAAAGCTTTTCTCAGTGACCGTCCCCAGAGGGTTATAGTCAACATGGAGACCAGCCCTGAGCGGTGTCCCTCGGGGGCGAGGTATTGGGCACGCACCTTTTAATTCTATTCACGAACGACATCACTGAAGTTGTTAAATCTGCCACAAGACTCTTTCTGCTGATGACTGCATCAGAAAAAAGTCATCAATTCTCAAGAGGATGAAACTCCTCTTCAGTCCGGCCTCTCAAGCCTTGTTAAATGGTCCAAAGAATGGGGCACGAGTTTTAATGCATCAAAATCTAAAGCGATGTGAAACGTGTCCAGGATCGGCAAAGTATTCTATACTTGGCGAAACAATTACAGGACGTCACTGCAGGCAAATATCTCGGTGTCTTTAAACAAAACAGCCTGAAGTTGGATGAGCAGTCACATTGTGCTGCAAACAAAGCCACGAAGATGATCAACTTCGGCCAGAGAAACCTCCACCATTGTTCTAGAACTGTCAAAAAGAAAATTGGACCAATCCATAGTCCAACCGCACTTGGAGTATGCCTCCGCTGCGCGGAACCCTGGTGCCAAGAAAAATAAAGGTGTTCAAAATGTTCAACGAAGAGCAGCCCGGTTTGTGTGTGCGGCGACTTCAGATGACAATCCAGTGTAACCAAAATGCTCGCCGACTTAAACTGGGGCTCCCTTGAAACCAGACACCAGATGTTCGGACTGACCACCACCCTTCATGAGAACATCAACCAGGACATCCACCTCTGACGCTGACTTGTACATGAAAGAGGAAACAACAAGATCCAGAAGAGGTCCCAACAAGCAACTTGGAGCTCAACAACACACATCTACTCCTTACATCCAACCATTTTTCTCCTGAAGCAATTTCCGTCTGGATCGCCTCCCACCCTCCTCTGTTGACATGTCCACCTACGCAACCTCCAAGACCTCCATCCGGGCTCACAGTCTGCACAGTCCCCGCTGGACCAGACCCACTCTTGTCAACTTCCGGTATAAGTCTCTGGTGGACTCTTTGGGACTGATGAGCATAAGGTACTCCAGTCGTTACCTTACCACCCCTGGTGTATCCAGAGCTTCAGCTAAGCTCCCTCTTTGGCTCATATTTACCAATCCTGCCCTTCCAGACTCAATAGCTTGCACACAAAGACACAAAGGGATGTCTCTCTTGTGCCCCTCCCCCCCTTTAGATTATCTCACCTTTCCTCGTTCTCCCTGCCAATATGTTTCACTTTACAATCCACGTTTCATCTGCCCATCCCATCAGCATGCCCACGTTCTGCACAGTTTCATTCCCGGCTCTTAGCAGGCAACTGAACCATCTTCTCATCAGCCAGCGAGCAGTCGTGACGTCCCATCCGCCTCACTGGAGACCTTCCAACTCTCTGCACTGGGCTTTCTCTTGCACTAAACTTTAATCCTGTATCTGTGCGCTGTGGATGGCTCAACTGTAACCATGTACAGTCTTTTCGCTGACTAGATGACACACAACCAAAAAAGCTTTTTCTACCTCTGTACACATGACAATAACTAAACTAAATTCTCAACGATTTTCACCATCCTCCTCTCTGTTTACGACATTGCCCAAGGTTTGCAACAAGGACAATCTTTGGTTTGTTGCAATGTACAGTAAATACAAGACCAAAGAATGTAGAACAGTGCAGCGCCGGAACAGGCCCTTCAGCCCATTAGCGCCCATTCCGAACATGACGTCAGCTCAGCCACAGAGATTAAAAGACGAACATTTATCAAAGAAAGTGTAGTCCCAGTGACAACCCTTGGGGAAAACACACTGCAGTCCAAAAAATAATGTATTGCCATGATTACTCTTAATTCTTATTTCGATACCAATTTCTAAGCTGATTTTAAGCCTAAACTACCTGCCTTTGCTGGTTTTGTTCCAGGAACTTAAGTTTTTGCCGCTAAGCTTATTTTCAGATGGCTCTTTAAGGTTCACCAATGCATCAACTGCAATGCACCAGCCTCATCAACCCTCTCTGTTACCTCATCAGAAAAAACCAAGTTAGTTAAGCCTGATTTGCCACTGCCTCTCCATTATGAATCCCTATGCACAAAGTGCTGTTAATGAGCTCTGCCTGCAAGGCCAGTAGTTGCGGGGTTTGTCACACAAGGGTGGAATATTAAGCTGGAAAGGGTGCAGAAACGATTTACAAGGATGTTGCCAGGAATCCAGGGCCTGAGCCCTTGAGGTGGAGCGGGCAGGGGACTTTATTCCTTGGAGCACAGAATCCCGAAACGATTTACGGGGTTGTGGCCAGGGCTCGAGGGCCTGAGCTATAGGGAGACGTTAAACAGGCTAGGACTCTTTGCCTTGCAGCGCAGGAGAATGAAGGGTGATCTTATTGAGATGCACAAGATCATGAGAGGAATAGACTGGGCAAATGCACAGTGTCTCTTGCCCAGGGTAGGAGAATCGAGGACCAGAGGACATAGGTTTAAGGTGAGAGGGGAAAGCTTGAACAGGAACCCAAAAGGGAAACCTTTTTACACAAAGGGCAGTGTGTAAATGGCACCAAGCTGCCAGAGGAGGTGGTTGAGGCATATACTTTTGCAATGTTTATAAAACATTTGGACAGGTACATGGATAGGATAGGTTTAGAGGGATATAGGCCAAACACAGGCAGGTGGGACTAGTGTGGGTAAGTTGGGCCACGCTGCATGAGTCTATGACTCAAACTACTGCCAAAGGCGGAATAGAAGAATATGGTCGAACTGTACAATTTGCACACTCCCCTCATTAGCTGACCTTTAGCTGAGCTCTATCACTGCACTGAACCAAGGAGCAAACACACTTCACATTGAATTGAATTGATTGAAAGATACAGCATGGAAACAGGCCCTTGGGCCCACCTAGTTCACGCTGACCATCGATCACCCGTTCACACTAGTTCTGTGCTACCTCACGTTTTCATCCACTAGGGGCAATTTACCCGCATGTCTTCGGGATGTGCGAGGAAACCAGAGTACCTGGAGGAAGCCCATGCGGTCGTAGGAAGAAGATGTGTAAACTCCAAATAGATAGCACCTGAGGTCAGGCTTGAGCCCGGGTCTCTGGTGCTGTGAGGCAGCAGCTCTACCCACTGCGCCACTGTGCCACCTTATCTAGTCAGCCTTTTGCAATGATGGCAGATGCTTCCATCTTCATCTCCTTGACCCGCATGGGAAAACGTATTTTTAATTTAGTTTAGTTTAGGGTTAGAGATACAGCGCGGAAACGGGCCTTTCGACCCACCGAGTCCGCGCCGACCAGCGATCCCCGCACATTAACACTGTCCCACACACACTAGGGACAACGTACAATTATACCAAGCCAATAATCGTACAAACCTGTACGTCTTTGGAGTGTGGGAGGAAACCGGAAATCCTGGAGAAAACCCACGCAGGTCACCGGGAAAATGTACAAACTCCGTACAGGCAACGCCCGTAGTCAGGATCGAACCCGGGTCTCTGGCGCTGTGAGGCGGCAACTCTACCGCTGTACCGCTGTGTCGCACAGGAATGGCTTAAGAATTCTGGCTCATCCTAATTAACCTCTCTAACCTGTACATTTTCACACCCTTCCCAAAATTATTTTGCCAAAAGTTAACAGAATGTATGTGAACATTTTAATGAATTTTCGCATTGATTGTGTTTTTATTGAATTTATCATCTTTTAATTTTTTATTCCTATAATGCATCATAATCATAGAACATGGAAACAGGCCCTTCAGCCCATCGAATCCATGCTGACCAGCAAGCTCCCACTCACACTGATCGTACCTGAATCCTACTCTATTCTCCCTACACACCCACCAACGTTCATCGCCCATTCTGCCGTGCACTTGCAAATTATGATGGTGACAATCAAGTTTTATTTAAACGTAATTTGAAATACCTTCCATGATCAGGTTACACGAGAAGGAATCAGGTCAATCAAGGTTCTTAAAAAGAAAGCAAAGGGCCTAGCAGAGGTGCTAAATCTTCCTGATTAAATAATATATCTATCACATTTAATTATGAATCTATCTTGTCGGAAGCAGGGTCCCGACCCGAAACGTCATCTATCCATGTCCTCCAGAGGTGCTGCCTGACCTGCGCAGTGACTCCAGCACTTTGTGGCTTTCTGTGTTGAATCTATCATAACCGCAGTAAAAGATTCACTGGAGGCACTCGGTCTATCTGTAATCGGACTTTACTGAACTGTATCTTGCGCTAAACCTTATTCCCTTTATCATGTATCCGTATACTGTGTGCGGCTCGATATTAATCGTGCCTCGTCTCTCCACTGACTGGTTAGCACGCAACAAAAGCTTTTCACTGTACCTCGGTACACGTGACAATGAACGAGGCTGAACGAAACTAAGCTGAATTAAAAAGATGCTGTAAAAGTCACAGTGATGTGGGATAACATTACAAATGCAGTCGGTGGACAGATTAGTCTTAGGGTCTGAGTGAGATGCATGAGAGGAGGGTGTAGACATTTTTGGGATTCCCTTTAATATTATCCAGGAATCCAGGACCGTTGCAGGTCGCCGAAAATGTTCAACATGTTGAAAGTCCAGCGGCGACCAGAACACGGTACGACTCTTTGGGCGACCACTCATGACCGTACAGGCTTCGCCCCGTGACATGTCGCCGGGGTGTCGCCTGTATGGTCGTGAGACGTCTCCTCAGTCGCCCAAAGAGTCGTAGCGTCTTTCTGGTCGCCGCTGGATTTTCAACATGTTGAACATTTTTGGCGACCTGCGATGACCTATGACGGGTGCCGGCAGTCGCCGAAAAAGTCGCGTAAGTGGGACAGGCCCGTTATTCTTTCCTTGGCCTCCTTACTTGTTCAATATTTTATCCGACACACATTTCAACTGACTTTAGACTTTGGAGATTCAGCGTGGAAACAGGCCCGTTGGCCCGCAGGTTCCACACCGACCAGCGATCACCCTGCACGCTACCATTATTCTACACGCTGGAGGCAATTTACAATTTTTACCCAAGCCAGTCAACCCACAAACCTGCACGTCTTTGGAGCGTGGGAGGCAACTGAAGCATCGGAGAAAACCCACGCAAGTCACGGGGAGAACGTACAAACTCCGTGCAGACAGCACAAGTAGTGAGGATCGAACCCGAATGTCTGGCGCTGTGAGGCAGCAACCCTACCGCTACGCGCTGTGCTGCCCATTTTTACATTATCCAGGTCAACACACTCATTCTCTCCTTGTCTTTCTTACCCAGTTCAATCTGTTACCCGATTCACATTTAAACTGGCACCTGCCATACATTCCCTTACTGACTTCCCTCACTCTCGCTCTCATTAGCCTGGGAGCTGCGGGGTTGGTTGCTTGACATGACACCAATGAGAGACACAAAATTCTGGAGTAACTCAGCGGGACAGACAGCATCTCTGGAGAGAAGGAATGGGTGACGTTTCGGGTTGAGACCCTTCTTCAGACAGACAATGAGCCTTGGAGCCATGGAGCTTTGCCTCACATGAAAGACCGACCAAAAATGACTTCAGTTCAAAACCGCCAACAGAGCGCTTGGTCGAACACCGCGCGGACGTGAGTAAAACAGATTGGTTTTTATGAGCTTCATCAGTCACCATTAATGACACCGGCTTTTTAGGCCCACGTACATTTTAATTTATTAAACTTTAATTCCGCAGCTGTCATCTGAACTTACATCTCCAGATCATTAAACTTGGTCTCGTTAAATTAGACCGGTAACCTACCTGCCACACACGACTTTACCTGAGACTCCTACGGCTATCTTTTATATATGATGAGCGTTAGAAGCCACTGGGCCTGTACTCGCTGGAGTTTAGAAGAATGAGGCGAGAATGCAATGTACAGAATAGTGAAAGGCTTGGATAGAGTGGATGTGGAGAGGATGTTTTCACTAGTGAGAGAATCTAGGTCGAGAGGTCGTAGCCTCAGAATTAAAGGACGTCTTTTTAGGAAAAAAATGAGGAGGAATTTCTTTAGTCAGAGGGTGGTGAATCTGTGAAATTCTTTGCCACAGAAGGCTGTGGAGGCCAAGTCAGTGGATATTATTAAGGCAATGATAGATTCTTGATTAGTACGGGCGTCAGAGATTATGGGGAGAAGGCAGGAGAATGGGATTAGGAGAGAGAAATAGATCAGCCATGATTGAATGGCGGGGTAGACTTGATAGAATCATAGAATCATAGAAAATAGGTGCAGGAGTAGGCCATTCGGCCCTTCAAGACTGCACTGCCATTCAATATGATCATGGCTGATCATCCAACTCAGTATCCTGTACCTGCCTTCTCTCCATACCCTCCGATCCCTTTAGCCACAAGGGCCACATCTAATTCCCTCTTAAATATAGCCAATGAACAGGCCTCAACTACCTTCTGAGGCAGAGAATTCCAGAGACTCACCACTCTCTGTGTGAAAAAAGATCTTCTCATCTCGGTCCTAAAAGACTTCCCCCTTATCCTTAAACTGTGACCCCTTGTTCTGGAGTTCCCCAACATCGGGAACAATCTTCCTGCATCTAGCCTGTCTAAACCCTTAAGAATTTTGTAAGTCTCTATAAGATCCCCCCTCAATCTCCTAAATTCCAGCGAGTACGAGCCGAGTCTATCCAGTCTTTCTTCATATGGAAGTCCTGCCATCCCTGGAATCAGTCTGGTGAACCTTCTCTGTACTCCCTCTATGGCAAGAATGTCTTTCCTCAGATTAGGAGACCAAAACTGTACGCAATACTCCAGGAGTGGCCTCACCAAGACCCTGTATAAATGCAGTAGAACCTCCCTGCTCTTGTACTCAAATCCTTTTGCTATGAATGCCAACATACCATTCGCTTTCTTCACTGCCTGCTGCACCTGCATGCCTACTTTCAATGACTGGTGTACCATGACACCCAGGTCTCGTTGCATCTCCCCTTTTCCTAATCGGCCACCATTCAGATAATAGTCTACCCTCCTGTTTTTGCCTTCAAAGTGGATATCCTCACATTTATCCACATTATACTGCATCTGCCATGCATGTGCCCACTCACCCAGCCTATCCAAGTCATCTTGCAGCCTCCTAGCATCCTCCTCACAGCTAACACTGCTCCCCAACTTCGTGTCATCCACAAACTTGGAGATGTTGCATTCAATTCCCTCATCCAGATCATTAATATATATTGTAAATAGCTGGGGTCCCAGCACTGAGCCTTGCAGTACCCCACTAGTCACTGTCTGCCATTCTGAAAAGGACCCGTTTACTCCTACTCTTTGCTTCCTGTCTGCCAGCCAGTTCTCTATCCACATCAATACTGAACCCCCAATACCGTGTGCTTTAAGTTTGTATACTAATCTCTTATGTGGGACCTTGTCGAAAGCCTTCTGAAAGTCCAGATATAACACATCCACAGGTTCTCCCTTATCCACTCTTCTAGTTACATCCTCGAAAAATTCTATAAGATTCATCAGACATGATGAACCTTTCATAAATCCATGCTGACTTTGTCCAATGATTTCACCACTTTTCAAATGTGCTGCTATCCCATCTTTAATAACTGACTCTAGCATTTTCCCCACTACCGATGTTAGACTAACTGGTCTGTAATTTCCCTTTTTCTCTCTCCCTCCCTTTTTAAAAAGTGGGGTTACATTAGCTACCCTCCAATCCTCAGGAACTACTCCAGAATCTAAAGAGTTTTGAAAAATTATCACTAATGCATCCACTATTTCTGGGGCTACTTCCTTAAGTACTCTGGGATGCAGCCTATCTGGCCCTGTGGTTTTATCGGCCTTTAATCCATTCAATTTACCTAACACCACTTCCCGGCTAACCTGGATTTCACTCAGTTCCTCCATCTCATTTGACCCCTGTTATTTCCGGCAGATTATTCCAGCAGTCCCCTGCTATTTCCGGCAGATTATTTATGTCTTCCTTTGTGAAGACAGAACCAAAGTAGTTATTCAATTGGTCTGCCATGTCCTTGTTCCCCATGATCAATTCACCAGTTTCTGACTGCAAGGGACCTACATTTGTTTCAACTAACCTTTTTCTCTTCACATAGCTATAAAAACTTTTGCAGTCCGATTTTATGTTCCCTGCCAGTTTTCTTTCATAATCTATTTTCCCTTTCCTAATTAAGCACTTTGTCCTCCTCTGCTGGACTGAATTTCTCCCAGTCCTCTGGTAGGCTGCTTTTTCTAGCTAATTTATATGCTTCATCTTTAGTTTTGATACTATCCCTGATTTCCCTTGTTATCCACGGATGCACTACATTCCCTGATTTATTATTTTGCCAAACTGGGATGAACAATTGTTGTAGTTCATCCATGCAGTCTTTAAATGCCTTCCATTGCATATCCACCATCAACCCTTTAAGAGTGATGGTCCGGATGGCCTAATTTTGCTCCTATCACTCTTATGATGAACCGTTGCTTCCTGCAGCAAGGATATAAGAACAAAGTGATGGAATTCAAATTTGCATTTTGGAGTATTGCGTGCAGTTCTGGTCACTCCATTACAAGAAGGATGTGTAAGCTTTGGAAACCAAAACCTTGTGAACTTTGGTCACACTGCAATATTATAATCTGAATGGTGCCAGATTAGGAAAAGGGGAGGTGCAATGAGACCTGGGTGTGCTTGTACATCAGTCACTGAAAGTAAGCATGTAGGTGCAGCAGGCAGCGAAAAAAGCGAATGGCATGTTGGCCTTCATTGCAAGAGGATTTGAGTTTAGGAGCAAGGAGGTCCTATTGCAGTTGTACAGGGCCCTGGTGAGTCTGAACCTGGAATATTGTGTGCAATTTTGGTCTGCTAATTTGAGGAAATAAATTATTGCTATTGAGAGAGTGCAGCATAGATTCACCAGGTTAACTCCCGGGATGAAGGAATGGGTCGACTGTGCTTTTAATTGCTGGAATTTAGAAGGATGAGAGGATATCTTATAAAAACCTACAAAAATTGTCAGAGGATTGGACAGGGTAGATGCAGGAAAAATATTCCCGATTTTGTGGGAGTCCAGAACCAGTGGTCACAGTTTAAGAAAAAGGGGTAGGCCATTTAGGACTGAGATGAGGAAAAACCTTTTCACCAAGAGAGTTGTGAATCTGTGGAATTCTCTTTCACAGAAGGCAGTGGAGGCCAGGCCATTTCACTGGATGTTTTCAAGAGAGAGTTAGAGTTAGTTCTTGGGGCTAAAGAAATCAAGGGATATGGGGAAAAAGCAGGAACGGGATACTGATTTTGGATGATCAGCCATGATCATAGTGAATGGCGGTGCTGGGGGCTCGAATGGCCTACTCCTGCACCTATTTTCTATGTTTCTATAGGAAGGGTGTCTTAAGTTGGAAAAGGTGTGGAGAAGATTTACGACAATGTAGCCAGGATTTGAGGGCCTGAGCGCAGGAGGCTGAGGAGTGATCTTATAGATGCGTACAAGATCATGGGGAATAGATAGGATGAATGCACCGGGTCTTTTACCCAGAGTTGGGGAATCAAAAGCCATAAGACATAGGGGAAAGATTTAATGCGAACCTGAGGAGCAACATTTTCACACAGCGTGTGGTCGGTATGTGGAACGAGCTACCTGACATTGTAGTTGAGGGAGGTGCTATAACAATATTGAAAAGACATTAGACTGATAAGGGTGGCACGGCGGCACAGCAGAAGAGTTGCTGCCTTGCTGCGCCAGAGAGCAGGGTTCAATCCTGTCTGTACGCAGTTTGTACGTTCTCCACATGACCGTGTGCCCTTTCCCCGGGTGCTCCGGTTTCCTCCCACGCTGCAGACATACAGGTCTGTAGGTTTATTGGATTCTGCAAGTTGTAAATTGTCCGTAGTGTGTAGGATAAATGGTAGGGTACGCAGTGATCGCTTGTCGGTCACCCCGTATAAGAATAAGGGGAAGGCCATTTAGAGCGGAGATGAGGAAAAACGTTTTCACCCAAAGAGTTGTGAATCTGTGAAATTCTCTGCCTCAGAAGACAGTGGAGGCCAATTCTCTAGATGCTTTAAAGAGAGAGTTGGATAGGGCTCTTAAAGATAGCGGAGTCAGGGGATACGGGGAGAAGGCAGGAACGGGGTACTGATTGGGGACGATCAGCCACGATCACAGTGAATGGCGGTGCTGGCCCGAAGGGCCGAATGGCCTCCTCCTGCACCTATTGTCTATTGTCTATTATATTGTCTGTTGTCGGCACGTATTCGGTGGACCGAAGGGCCTGCTCCCATGCTGTATCTCCAAACTAAGCTAAAGTAAGATACATGAAGAGACAAGCTTTCGAGGGTTATGGGCCAAACACGAGCAGATGCAACTAGTGTAGATAGGGCACTTTTCTCGGCATGGCCTTTGGGCCGAAGGACCTGTTTCCATATTGTATGACTCTCTGCTTATGATAGGCCGTTCAACCCTTCAAGTCAGTTCACCATTCTCTCTCTCTCTCCCCCTCTCCTCCCCTCCCCCCCCCCCCACTCCCTCTCCCTCCCCCCTGCCCCGCTCCCTGCTGATGTCTCCTAGTTTGCAGTGTATGTCTGACAATATAACTTTATTTTCATTAGCTCAACTCTCTGTCTATCTGACCAGTTTAAATTCATAGATTCATGGGGCCGTCCAGAATGGAAACAAGCCCTCCAGCCCAACTCATCCCTTAAGACCAAGTTACCTATCTAAGCTAATCGTATTTTCTTGCGTTTGGCCCATGTTCCTCTGAGCCTTTCCTATCCATGTATTTGACCAAACGTTGTACTTCTACCTGTCTCTGCCACCCCTGTGATAGCTAATGTTATAGACCCATCATCATCTGTAAGAAGTTGTTCCCTCATGTCTTCTTTAAATCTCTCCCCTCTCAAAAATAAACGTAGCCTCTCTAGTTTCAGGCCCTGGAATAAATACTGAAGGGCCTGTCCCACTTGGGTGTAATTTGCGTGTCACGCAGAGAATGTATACCACGCGCGCATCACGTGCGCATCGTGACACGTAAATTATGTCGCACAAATGACGCCCAAGTGGGACAGACCCTCGAATATCTATCTTATCTACGTGCTTCTTTGCAAGTAATGTACCTTAACTTGCTGCAGGTAACACCTGCTTCAGCCTATCCCTGCAAAAACTACTCCATCCAAAAAATCAATTGACTGGGCATAAAACAGATTCTTTAATACAACCTCTCTCTGATCGCATTCTTAATAAGGCCCTTGACTTAAAATCCTCCTGCATCCTTGGCGAATTTGCACTGTAGAACAGAGGGAAGAATTTGATATGTCTTTGATAGGTAGGAACGCAGGAAGATTGGAGCAGGCTTTGTCCTGTGTGTTTTTATCCATCTTTCGATCTCATCTGTAGTCTAATTCCATGAACTGGTCTCTTTTATTTGCTCCATTTCCCCGAACGGTGTAAGTCAGCTAACGCATCACCAGGAATGTGACATCTATGTTTTATGTCAGACATTTCTGGTCTAATCATGCTTTCAAGATTAACGTCTGATTGTATTTGAACTCATTGTGCCTTAACAGTCTGGCTAATAGGAGCAGGCTCTTGGTCCCACCCACCGGAGACCAGGGTTCGATCTCGACCTTAGGTGTTGCCTGTGTGGAGTTTGCATGTCACGGGGAGAGCGTACAAACTCCGTTCAAACAGCACCCGTGGTCAGGATCGAACCCGGGTCTCCGGCGCTGTAAGGCAGCAACTCTACCGCTACGCCGGCCAATGGGACTAATTGGGTAGCTCGTTCAAGGAACTGGAACAGGCACGATGTGCAGCCCAACTGTTTTCTATGTGTATTATTCTGCATTAACATGTGCTCAAATGACATAAGCCACATTTGCCTTCCGCTGGTGAATGAAAGTATTCCAAACAATCGGGCTGAAGGCAGCAAACTCTTAGTTATGCTGCTGTTTTCTTCGGACTGATGCACCCTGAATTGCATCTGTAAGATTAGGACGAAGGGAATGCTAGCAACCATCCTCGCCATGGGTCAATGTGTACAAACTAGAGGGATGACACTCCAGAGGACATCTCTTGGGCTCGCACTGGTGAGCGTTTGACGGCACTGAGCCTCCACTCGCTGGAGTTTAGAAGGATGAGGGGGTTCCTCATTGAAACTAACCGAATAGTGAAAGTCCTGGATAGAGTGGATGTGGAGCGAATGTTTCCACTAGTGCGAGAGTCTAAGACCAGAGGACGCACCCTCAGAATAAAAGGATGTACCTTTAGAAAGGAGACGAGAAAGAATTTCTTTAGCCAGAGGGTGGTGAATGTGTGGAATTCATTGCCACAGACAGCGGTGGAGGCCAAGTCAATGGATATTTTTAAGGCGGAAGTTGACAGATTCTTGACTAGTACGGGTGTCAGGGGTTACGGGAAGAAGGCAGGAGAATGGGGTTGAGAGGGAAAGATAGATCAGCCATGATTGAATGGCAGAGACGATTCGATGGGTCGAATTACCTAATTCTGCTCCTATGACTTATGAACCAGTGTCTATCTTCGGTTTAGACCAGCAGCTGCAGTTTCTTCCCACACAAACCAACGTCCCTTCCATTGACTCCGTTTACACCTCACGCTGCCTCAGCAAGGCCAGCAGCATAATCAAGGTCGAGTCGCACCCTGGCCACTCCCTCTCCTCCCTCTCCCGTCGGGCAAAACATATAGAAGTGTGAAAACGCACGCCCCCAGATTCAGGGACCGTTACTTCCAAGCTGTTAGCAGGCAAGTGAACCATCCTACCACAATCAGAGAGCAGCGCTGAACTACTATCTGCCTCACTGGTGACCTTCAGACTATCTTTGATCAGACATTACTGGCTTTACCTTGCACTAAATCTTATTCCCTTGTCATGTATCTCTGCACTGCAAATGGCTCGATTGTAATCATTGTATTGTCTTTCCGTCAACTGGATAGCACGCAACAAAAGCTGTTCACAGTACCTCGGCACACGTGGCAATAAACTAAAGCTGAAACTGAACTGATATAATCAAGGGTGGACACAAAATGCTGGAGCAACTCAGCGGGACAGGCAGCATCTCTGGAGAGAAGGAATGGGCGACGTTTCGGATCGAGACCCCCTTCTTCAGACTGATCAAAGGGGTCGACCTCTGGCCAGGGATCGGGAGATGGGAGCACACAGACCCAGAAGGAAAATCGGGGAGGAGGAAATTGAGTGAAGAAGATTAACGATTTATCTGTTTATCCATCCATCTACGTATTTATTTATTTATTTGATTGCTTATTTCGAACAGACTAAAAAAATATAAAGCAAGTATGAAACTGCATGCAAAAACCAAAAAAAAACGAAACAAGAATATTTATAAAGTGCCATAAACAATATTTATGAATAAATGAAATCGTATGTGTCCGAAAAGGAGCAGGAAGAAGCCAAAGCTTATTCATTCCCACCCCTTATAATTCTTGTACAAATTTAGCAGCTATAAACACCTATTTCCATATTTGGACCAAATTATTCACATTTATACACTAATCAAATATTTACAAAGCCATACAAAAAAAAAGAGAGAAAAAAAAAAAAAAAAAAACCCTCATGTACTATACAGTATCTCTTAGTCATATAGACAACCCATCAGCCTATAATCACCCTTCCCAATACAATCAGAATAACAAATATCCCACTCAAAATCACCTATCCTCATCCCAATATCCTTCTAAAAAAGTGTTTGAAGGGCAAAAATGAAAAGGTGAGCTGACAAATCTATTATTCAAAATAAAATAGTCTGAATATCAATCACCCTCACATCACTGCTTCAAGCATTCTTTTTGATATTAGATTTTTTCTTACTTCAAAAGGCTCAGATGGATATCACGGAGATAGAGGCCGGAGAAGCAGAGGTTTTTTTTTTCCCAATTGGCTCACGGAGTTCATTTATTTTAACATGCGGCAAATGTCATTCAACCAGCCGCCAGTAAAATACTATGTATATGCGTGCATAATAATATGTGGTCCAACTGCTTCTTGCTCGACTCACAACGCACTGTCTCTTTGTGTCTTTGGTCTATAGAATTCTTCATGACCTATTTCAGTCTCTCGCCAGTTAGATACAGAGGACTCAGGGAGATTTCCTCTGCTTTCCCCGCACACTTTACCCACTCGAGTTTCCTTGACCAGAAAAGAGAGCAGGCAGTAGCAGAATTACTTGGCAAGCCCATCAGCATGTGGAAGGGAAAGACGGGAGCGTCGTCAGATGCGGTGTGTCACCTGCTCCATCCAAGACCGCAAGAAATTGTGGAGAGTTTTGACTTCAGACTTTGGACTTTAGCGAAACAGGCCCTTTGGCCCACTGAGTCCGCGCTGACCAGTGATCACCCCGTACACTAGCGCTATCCTACACACACTAGGGACAATAGACAATAGGTGCTGGAGTAGGCCAATTGCCCCTTTGAGCCAGCACCGCCATTCACTGTGATCATGGCTGATCATCCCCAATCAGTACCCCGTTCCTGTCTTCTCCCCATATCCCCTGACTCCGCTATCATTAAGAGCTCTATCTAACACTCTTGAAAGCATCCAGAGAATTGGCCTCCACTGCCTTCTGAGGCAGAGAATTCCACAGATTCACAACCCTCTGTGTGAAAAAGTGTTTCCTCATCTCCGTTCTAAATGGCTTACCCCTTATTCTCAAACTGTGGCCCCTGGCTCTGGACTCCCCCAACATCAGGAACATGTTTCCTGCCTCCAGTGTGTCCAAACCCTTAATGATCTTATATGTTTCAATGATCCCCTCTCATCCTTCTAAATTCCAGAGTATACAAGCCCAGCCGACCATTCTATCAACATAGGACAATTTACAATTTTTTTAACTGGAGCCAATTAACCTACAAACTTGTGCGTCTTTGGAGCGTGCGAGGAAACCAGAGCACCCGGAGGAAACCCACGCAGCACAGGGAGAACGTACAAACTCCATACAAACAGCACCCATAGTCAGGATCGAACCCAGTTCTCTGGCGTTGTAACTATACCACTGCACCTCTGTGCCACCCAACAGTAGGCATATGGAGGGAGCTACCAGAGGAGGTAGTTGTGGACGCAGCCCATACTCTCACGCTAACCAGCAAGGTTATGCTCAGCAAGGCCAGCAGCATAATCAAGGTCCCAATCTCACCCCGGTCACTCCCTCAGAGTGCAGGAGGATGTGGGGTTATCTTATGGAGGTGTATAAAATCATGAGAGAAATAAATTGGATAAAAAATCCTGGGCATTTATCGTGAGCAGGGGAATAAAAAAAACAGAGTATATACTGTAGGTTTAAGGCGATGAGGAGAAAGATTTAATAGGAACCTGACACCAAAGGCAGTAGGGATATGGAAAAAGCTACCGTCGGAGGTAGTTGAGGCAGATGCTATCGCTGAGTGTCAAAAACACTTGGACGTACATGGATAGGACATGTTTGGAGGGGTGTGGGCAAACGCGGGCATGTGGTACCAGGTGGAGCAGCGGTCGAGCTGCTCTTTACAGCGCCAGAGACCCAGGTTCGATCCGGACTTCGGGTGCTGTCTGTACGGAGTTTGTACGTTCTCCCCGTGACCTGCAGCGGTTTTCTCCGGGTGGGCCAGCAAAACCAAGGAACTAATTGTGGAGTTCGGAAGGGGTAGGATGGGGACCCACAGTCCCGTTTATATCAACGGGTCGATGGTGGAAAGGGTCAAGAACTTCAAATTCCTGGGCGTGCATATTTCCGAAGCTCTCTCCTGGTCCCAGAACACTGATGCAATCATAAAGAAAACACATCAGCGCCTCTTTTCCTGAGAAGATTACAGAGAGTCGGTATGTCAAGGAGGACTCTCTCGAACTTCGACAGGTGCACAGTAGAGAGCTTGCTGACCGGTCGCATCGTGGCTTGGTTCGGCAACCTGAGCGTCCAGGAGCGGAAAAGGCTGCAAAAAGCTGTAAACACTGCCCAGTCCATCATCGGCTCTGACCTCCCTACCATCGATGGGGTCTATCGCAGTCGCTGCCTCAAAAAGGCTGCCAACATCATCAAGGACCCACACCATCCTGGCCACACACTCATCTCTCACACCACCTCTCTCAGGTAGAAGGAACAGGAGCCTGAAATCTGTAACATCCAGGTTCAGGAACAGCCTCTTCCCCACAGCCATCAGACTATTAAACACAACTTCAAACAAACTCTGAACTATAACACCCTATTGCACTTTATCTGTTTATTTGTTGGTGTATATATATATATTCTATGGTATATGGACACACTGATCTGATCTGTATTTTTGACTACAATCTCCTGTTGTGCTGCAGCAAGCAAGAATTTCATTGTCCTATCTGGGACACATGACAATAAACTCTCTTGACTTGAGTTTGTCCTTTTTCCCCCGTGACCTGCGTGGGTTTTCTCCAGCATCTCCAGTTTCCTCCCACACTCCAAAGACGTACAGGTTTGTAAGTTAATTGGCTCAGTATAATTGTAAATTGTCTCTAGTTAGTATTGGAAAGTGCTAGTGTCGCGGGGATCGCTGATCGGAGCGGACTCAGTGAACCGAAAGGCCTGTCTCCACACTGTATCTCTAAACTAAATTAATTAGAAATCACCCTTTCGACGTGAACTTTCTCCTGACTCTCCCAGCAGTGACTTAAATGTCCCAGGAATGGTTCTGTAAGCATGTGACTCATTTACAAAATAAATATCCATTATTGCCTCTTTACACATTCATGTGATGAATAGTTTATTAAAATTCATTAACTGCAGCTGCAGATGATTTAAAATTTTAAAGTGATTTTTTTTTTACGTTAAAAAAAAAAACAATTGCCTTGATTATGGAACAATTTTCTCCTTTACGAGGCTTCAGTTGAGCTGGGCGCAAAGAAATAAATCTTAATTGATTCAGTCAAGGTATTCTGAGAGGAATAAGAAGATAAAGTTCTTCTGCTCAAGTTAATTAAAACAGGTTTCACCCAGTTCTGGGCAGCTTACAAGCCAGCAGTATGAATATTGATTTCTCTAACTTCAAGTAACTCTTGCATCCCCTCCCTCTCCGTCCCTCCCACCCAAGTCGTTGCACTAGGTTCAAAGTCGTCTTGTTGAGTCTCATTGTCCTGCAACCCGTTTTCACCTAGTCCATGGCCTGTTTTCTTTATCCTCGTTACTTTTTTGTATATCTTTCATCCATTTGTTCTATTTCGTCCTGACATCACCGTCTATATCTCTCATTTCCCTTTCCCCTAAAGGGCCTGTCCCACTTGGCGATTTTTTCCGGCGACATCCGGCATCATTGACTGATGTATCAGGTCACCGAAAAAGTCGCGGCGTGACGCAGCGTGATGACGCGCGCCGTTTCCTCAAGTGTCGCAACATTTTTGTTTGCCACCCGTTGGATTTTGAAATGTTCAAAATCTTTTGGCGACCCTGATATGACACCGGCAGTCGCCGAAAAAAATCGCCAAGGGGGGCTGGCCCTTAACTCTCAGTCTGAAGAAGGGTCACGACCCGAAGCGTCGCCTATTCCTTTTCTCCAGAGACGCTGCCTGACCCGCTGAGTTACTCCAATGTGCTAGAAAGCTTGATCTGAATGAAAAATAATTTGGCAGATTGAGTGTTGGGAATCAAGTTCATTATCCTGCATGGTTATTTGAGAGTAAGTTAGGAGTGATTCCTCTGTTGACCATGCGAAATAACATTGGGAAGTATATTGGATGTCCTCCAAAATGATCTGGTTTCAGCCAGGTTTTGATTTACGGCAGCCCACCCATGGATTCTGCTTTCAAATACGGTGGGACGGTGTTGTAGCGGTAAAGTTGCTGCCTTCGGGTTCTTCGGGTGCCCCGGTTTCCTCCCACACTCCAAAGACGTACAGGTTTGTAGGCTAATTGGTATTATTGTAAATTGTCCCTGGTGTGTAGGATAGTGTTGGTTTGCGGGGATCGCTGGTCGGCGCGGACTCGGTGGGCCGAAGGGCCTGTATCTCTAAACTAAACTAAACTACGTAAGAAAATAAGAAGTAGGTACAGGAGAGGCTAACTGTTGACCTTGGAAGAGGAAGGTCGAGCATCCACAAACCTGCCTTCATTGGCGGGACGGTCATTGGAGAGAGACAAGAATGTCAAATTCCTGGGCGTGCACATATCCGAAGATCTGTTCTGGACCCAGCACATTGATGCAATCCTAAAGAAAGCGCATCGACGCCTCGATGCCTCGACTTAGAAGATTGTGGAGATTCGGTATTTCAATGAATTACTCACTTAAACTTCTACAGGTGTACAGTGGTGAACATATTCACCTGGATCGGCAACTCGAACGCTCAGGAACTACGATGACTGCAAAAAGTGGTGAACACTGCCCGGTCCATCACGGGTACTCACCTCCCCTCCCCACCATCGAAGGGATCTACAGCAGTCGCTGCCTCAAACAGGCAGCCAGCATCATCAGAGGCCCACACCACCCTGGCCACGCTCTCATCTCACCCAAGCCATCGGGAAGAAGGTACAGCAACTTTAAAACTGTAACATCCAGCTTCTTCCCTACAGCCATCAGGCTATTAAACACTACAACCTCCAAATAAGCTCCGAGCCGCCAGGCGGAGGAGGGCTTTACCCGAGCCGGCTGCCTGCCCCTTTTCCGGGGATATGTCTGTGCCCGGGTGGGGTTAGAGAGGGAATACGCCCTGTCCACGGGCACCCTGAGGGAGTTCAGCGACCGCTGGGCACCCCAGGGTGTTAAATGTATCCTCAATAATGAGAGTAACATAGTTGCATAATAGTTCATTATGGATATATGTTTATATTGCATTATGGCGGGGGGTTCTGGCATTTTATTGGAGTGTCAATATTATTTTTTAATAATTGAATACATTTTTTGATTAAAAAAAAAAATAATAAAAAAAAGCTCTGAACGACATAGACTTGGGGGCATTGGACTTTGCATTATTATATATAATTAACTTATTTTGTCATTTATTACATTTTTTACAGAGTACTATGTGCTGCTGCAATTAAGAATATCATTGTTCCATTTCGTGACAAATGAGTATAAATCACTGTTCGCTCTTGCCTCTTTGGCTGTTCGAGTCTGTTCTTTCATTCATTACAATCATGGCTGATCTGATCATGGCCTCAGCTCCACTTTCCTGCCTGTTGTTCATGACCCTACTCTTCCCTGGAGACCAGCAATCTATTATTACAGCTTACACATGGATAGGACAGGTTCGGCCATAAGGAATAGGAGTAGAATTAGGCCATTCGGCTCATCAAGTCTACACCGCCATTCAATCATGGCTGATCTATCTCTCCCTCCTAACCCCATTCTCCTGCCTTCTCCCCATAACCTCTGACACCCATACTAATCAAGAATCTATCTATCTCTGCCTTCAAAATATCCACTGACTTGGCCACTGCGACCTTCTGTGGCAAAGAATTCCACAGATTCACCACCCTCTGACTAAAGAAATATCCCATCTCCTTCCTAAATGAACGTCCTTTAATTCTGAGGCAATGACCCTAGTTGCACTCTCCCTCTAGTGGAAACATCCTTTCCACATCCACTCAATCCAAGCCTTTCACTATTCTGTATGTTTCAATGAGGTTCCCCTTCATTCTTCTAACCTCCAGCGAGTACAGGCCCTGTGCCTGTTTATTTTAGAGATACAGCACAGAAACAGGCCCTTCGGCCCACTGGATCCGCACCGACCCGCACACTAACACCATCCTACACCCACTAGGGTCAATTTTTACATTTACCAAACCAATTAACCTACAAACCTGTATGTCTTTGGAATGTGGGAGGAAACCGAAGATCTCGGAGAAAACCCACGCAGGTCACGGGAGAACGTACAAACTCCGTCCAGACACCACCCGTAATCGGGATCGAACCCGGAACTCCGGCGCTGCATTCGCTGTAAGGCAGCAACTCTACCGCTGCGCCACTGTGACTGCCCAAAATCATCATAGGTTAACCTACACAGGTCTGGAGGGATATGCACCAAGCATGGGCAGGTGGGACTAGTGTACCTGGGACATGTTGGTCGGTGCGGGCAAGTTGGGCCGAAGGGCCTGTTTCCACGCAGTTTCACTCTATGACTTTGAATATGTTCAATGACCCTCATCCACAGATCTCTGGGCTAGAGGATTGCAAAGACTCACTACCCTCTGAGAGAAGAGATGTCTTATTATCTTGTCGTCAATTGCCAGCTCTCTAACCCGAAACTCGGCCATTGGTGCAGGGGTTTCCCAAGGGTAGGACATCCAAATGACATTGACCGAGTCCAGCTGCCTCAGAATCACATTTAATTCAATGTGTGGGAAGGAACTGCTGATGCTGGTTTAAACCGAAGATAGACACAAAAAGCTGGAGTAACTCAACAGAGCAGACAGCATCTCTGGAGAGAAGGAATAGGTGATGTTTCGGGTCGAGACCCTTCTGACTAGTCCCTAACTAGTGTGAAGAAGGGTCTCAACCCCAAGAGTCACCTATTCCTTCTCTCCGGAGAAAAGGAGCTGTGTTACTCCAGATTTTTGTGTCTATCTTTAATTCAATAAGATTCTGTGGCACTGTGACACATCTATTAGAAGCACTTAGTTTCAGCGCTAGAGACCCAGTTTTGGTTCTGAACTCGTGTGGAGTTTACACATTTTTGCTTGTGCAAAAATGAAGTTTAAAAATGAAATTTACTTTTTTTACTCGTAGGTTTAGTCGTAGTAGGTCGGCATGTTAGTCGTAGGTAATCGCCAATTAGGTCGCCCAAGTGGGACAGCCCCTTAAGTGTCCAGCAAAACGATTGCCCAGTCTGCGCTTGGCCTCGCCGATTGACTCCATCTGTCTCGGCAAGGCCACCAGCAATAATCAAGGACCAGTCTCAAACCTCTTCTCCCATCAGGCGAGAGGTACAGAAGTGTGAAAGCGCACACCTCCAGATTCAGGGACAGTTTCTTCCCAGCTCTTATCAGGCAACTGAATCGTCCTCTCGCCAGCTAGAGAGTGGTCCTGACTTCCCATCAACCTCATTGTGAACCTTCGAGCTATCTTTAATTGGACATTATTGGACTTAATCTCTGCATTAAACGTAATACCCTTTATCCTCTGTCTGTACAGTGTGTAAACTAAACTAAACTCAACTAAACTCTTCTCCCTGTGACCACCTGGGTTTCCTCCTATGCTCCCTTTTGTTCCCACATCTCAAAGACGGCAGATTGGTAGGTTAATTTCACCCAAGTATGTAAGTGAGTGGTGGGGGGGGGGGTGCTTGATATAACATATGTGGAGGATAGAAATGGAGTCCATGTAAGATGAGTATAAATGAGTATGATAGACACAAAAAGATGGAGTAACTCAGCGGGACAGGCGGCATCTCTGGAGGGAAGGAATGGGTGACGTTTCGGGTCGAGACCCTTCTTCAAACGAGTTAGGGAAAAGGGAAACGACAGATATAGACGATGATGTGGCAAGATAAAGAACAATTATTGAAAGATATGCAGAAAAGTACGATGATAAAGGAAACAGGCCATTGTTCGAGGGAGTTCAGGGGTTACTTGGGGTGGGAGATTGCAACCTTCACGTGGTCCGCCCTGTTCCGACTAATGCAATCAACTCGACGTGCACAAACGGAAGATCAAATAGAACAAGTTGTCCAACAACCTTAGGCTGTGCACGCCACACGCAAGAAGGAGAAGGGGTTACTTGAAGTTAGAGAAATCAAAATCATACCATTTGGTTGTAAATAGACAAAAATGCTGGAGAAACTCAGCGGGTGAAGCAGCATCTATGGAGTTTCTCCAGCATTTTTGTCTACCTTCGATTTTCCAGCAGATCTGCAGTTCCTTCTTAACCGCTTGGTTGTTCGCTGCCCAAGCAAAATATGAGGTGCTGTTCCTCCAATTTGCCTTTTGCCTCATTTTGAGAGTGGAGGAGACCTAGGACGGAAAGGTCGGTGTGGGAATGGGAAGGGAAATTCAAGTGTTGAGCAACCAGGAGATCAGGTAGGTTCAGGCAGACTGAGCGGAGGTGTTCAGCGAAGCGATCTTGGGGTGCTTAGGGTCCGCATAGGCTCGGTGGGCTGTGGGGCCTGTTTCTATGTTGTACGTCACCTGTCCCACTTAGGAGACCTAAACAGCCACCTCTGGTGACCTTGCCCGCCACCCAAAAAAAAAATCAAGGTCGAGGTGACCTGCAACCTCCTACCACCTCCCACGCATGTGTTGAAAACCTTCCTCGACTATGAAGAAAACCGGCTTCGACTGGACCTGTGACTAAAAAAATTTTGATTTTTAAAACGGCAACCTATTTTTAATTGAGGCCGGTTTTAATCATGATGAAAAAATAGCAGCAACCTAGACTAACCCTCGACCACGCGGAAACCACTTTCAACCATTAGGGAGAGTGACCGAAACCTCCGGTGACCTCATGGAAACCTAGGGTGGCGGGCAAGGTCACCAGAGGTTGCTGTTTCGGTCTCCTAAGTGGGACAGGCCCTTTAAGGAAGATTTCATCTGACTTTCCCTCCTGCACCAGAATTAAAGAATAAAGGAGAGTTGCCACAAGGAAACCAGTCAATTGTCACCATGAACTTTTATGTTCAGAACATTCTGTTATGAAGTGAAATGTCGCCCACACTAAATATCGATGTTCTGATGGAGAAATTTGTGGAGAATGTTACAGAAATTCACACCAAAGATTCAATAACCTTTAGTGCAGACTTGAAAACACACAATGTTCCTTCTCCAGCCATAATGTAGCAAATATGTAATAAGTATTTTGCTACAAATTTTACAAGGTGTAACATTGACAATAAAAATTCAAACATAAGAGTTGCATCTCTCTTGCAACCTTGAACGTTGGAATATTATTATTAAGGGCGGCCTTATTCTTCTTTCGTGTCCATCATCTATGTTTCAAATCAGTCTGATGAAGGGTTTCGGCCCGAAACGTCGCCTATTTCCTTCGCTCCGAAGATGCTGCTGCACCCGCTGAGTTTCCCCAGCGCTTTTGTCTACCTTCTATGTTTCAAATGTCCGGCCAGGCTCTTGCACAGTGGGCGGCCTTCTCGATTGCCACCGCCGAATCTTCCAGGCAGCATTGTTCACCAAGAAGTGGGCATCTTAGTAGGTGCGGCGTGGATCGTACAGATGTTCCACATTCACATTCTGTGTCTGCCACATCTGCACAGCCCCACGTGCTCATATTGGTTTTGCATCGGCCCATTCCGGTACGAAGCCTATTGAGGGACCTCCAGATCTTCCAGTCACACCTGTGACCAGGTGGCAGCTGTTCCTTGGTTGGGATCAGGATCGTTACCGTGTTGGTGGTTTTCGCTGCGTTTCTTTTCCCACCGGGCAAGCCTGGTTGCTTGAGGAGACGGTAACAGTGACTGGACTGTGTGGAGGAAGCTCCTCCTCCACTTCAGCCATATTGGGGCTGGGTGATGGGAGCGGCAGGAAATAGTCCCCATCTTGTCCACTACGTTCAGTTCTACCGGCAACTGATCTGCGGGGTGCTCCGGTTTCATCCCACACTCCAAAGATGTACAGGTTTGTAGGTTAATTGGGTTCTCCGGCTTCCAGGTTTGTAGGTTAATTGGCTCTGTAAATTGTAAATTGCCCCTAGTGTGTGTAGGATAGTGCTAGTGTACGGGTGATCGCGGGTCGGAGCAGACTCAGTGGGTCGTTAGGCCCGTCTCCATGGTAGATCTCTAAAGTCTAACATCTAAAGTCTATGTCTGTTGTGAGTCACTTCAAGAGCAACTAGGATGAGTATCTCTATTCAAACGTGAGTGGAATTGTTATTTACGTGATTACTCCTAATTACTGCCTAATCCATCATCTGTCATTGAAAGTTTACTTTTCGAAGTGCAGTTGTATATCAGATTTTAATTGCTATTGAATTCATTTTCACTTCCAACATTATACTCGGCAAATGTAAAATAAACAAGATACTCAGACACTGGAAGTGTGAATTGAAAACAGAAAATGTTAGAAAAACTCAGGTTGTCAGTCAGCATCTGAACTAGAAACAACTAATATTTTAGGTGGAAAACCTTTCATTGAAGGATTTTCTGATCGTCAGCACGGTTGCACAATGGTAGGGTTGGTGCCTAATGCCCCTGTCCCACTTAGGAAACCTGAACGGAAACCTCTGGAGACTTTGCGGCCCACCCAAGGTTTCCGTGCGGTTCCCGGAGGTTCCCAGAGGTTTTTGTCAGTCTCGCTAATGGTCGAAACTGACAAAAACGTTGGGGAACCGCACGGAAACCTTGGGTGGGGCATAAAGTCTCCAGAGGTTTCCATTCAGTTTTCCTAAGTGGGACAGGGGCATTACTGTGCCAGATATCCGGGTTCAATCCCGACTACGGATGCCGTCTGTACGGAGTTTGTATGTTCTCCGCTTAACCTGTGTGCGTTTTCTCCGAGATCTTTGATTTCCTCCCACACTCCAAAGACGGACAGGTTTGCAGGTTAATTGGCTTGGTATAAAATGTAAATTGTCCCTAATGTGTGTAGGGCAGTGTTAGTGTGCGGGGATCGCTGGTCGGTGCGGACTCGGTGGGCCGAAGGGCCTGTTTCCGCGCTGTATCTCTAAAACTGAAAACCTAAACTGTATCCACCTCTCACTTGCCAGGCTTTACCCTGTCCCCACCTCCCTTCCAGCTCTCTCTCCCCCTCCAACCATAATCAGTCATAACAGGGGTCCCGACCCGAAACGCCCCCCATCCATATTCTCTTGAGTTGCCGCCTGACACTCTGAGTAACTCCAGCACTTGTCATTTTTTTAAATATACCAGCACCTGCAGTTCATTGCATCTCCACAATGGCGACTTGGCTCTGTGATCCCCATGTTAGGTGAGCAAATGCCAAGGGCAGCTGTGCAGACACCTTTAGTTTAGTTTAGTTTAGTTTAGTGCTACAGCACGGAAACAGGCCCTTCAGCCCACCGGGTCCGAGCCGACCAGCGATCCCTGCACATTAACACTATCCTACACCCACTAGGGACAATTTTTTTAACCTTTACCAAGCCAATTAACATACAAACCTGGACGTCTTTGGAATGTGGGAGGAAACCGAAGATCTCGGAGAAAACCCACAACGTACAAACTCCGTACCGACAGCACGCGTAATCGTGATCGAACCGGGATCTCCGGCGCTGCGTTCGCTGTAAGGCAGCAACTCTACCGCTGCGCCATCGTAACTGCCCATAACCTCATTTGAACAAGTGCTCGTATTTCAAGGTTAGTTGCAAATTGTGGACCGTCATCTTTGAGAGCATGGACTAGGTATGTTACAAAACGTACCTTTAGAGGCGCTGCAGTTCTGTCACTGGCCGTGTGCGCGACTTTGGCGCCTTTAAGTGGGGGGGCGGGGTTAAAATGCGGTTTTTCCCTTTGCCACCGGAATTTCTCGGAGTGTGAGCTATTTCTGGAGATTCGTACCGGCTGCCGGTAAGTTAATTTATTTTTTTTAATCGCCCGACTATTTCAGTGCTGCAGTAAAATAAAAATTAGCTCCTAATGCCGTGAATGCCGACAACGGGGATGGATTTTATGTAGGGACAGGTAAGAGAAAGTTGTTTATTTTTTCATATCAACTTGCTTGTTCAGATGACTTTAATCAATATTTCATGTTGCGAAACGGTGATTTATTCCCCATATGAACCGGCAGTGTTTTTCCTGCCGATGGTACACAAAAAGCTGGAGAAACTCAGCGGGTGCAGCAGCATCTAAGGAGCGAAGGAGATAGGCGATGTTTCGGGTCGAGACCCTTCTTCAGACTGGTCAGGGATCAGGGAAACGAGAGATATAGACGGTGATGTGGAGAGATAAGGAACAATGAGTGAAAGATATGCAAAAAAGTATCGGTGATAAAGGGAACAAGCCATTGTAAGCTGTTTGTGGTGTGAAAATGAGAAGCTGGTGCGACTGGGGTGGGGGAGGGAGATAGAGATAGAGGGAATGTCAGGGCCCGAGGGCTGAGGGAGAGGTGGGAAGGGGAGGAGACAGCAAGGGTTAACAGAATTGAGAAAATTCAATATTCAAGCCCAAAGGATGCAGACTCCCCAAGCGGAATATGAGGTGCTGTTCCTCCAGCTTGCGGTGTTGCTCACTCTGGCCGTGGAGGAGGCCCAGGACCGAGAGGTCGGATGTGGAATGGGAGGGGGAGTTGAAGTGCTGAGCCACCGGGAGGTCGGGTTGGTTATTGCGGACCGAGCGGAGGTGTTCGGCGAAGCGATCGCCAAGCCTCCGTTTGGTCTCACCGATAAGAAGGGTCTCGACCCGAAACGTCGCCTATCTCCTTCGCTCCTTAGATGCTGCTGCACCCGCTGAGTTTCTCCAGCTTTTTGTGTACCCTCGATTCTCCAGCATCTGCAGTTCCTTCTTTAAAAAATTTTTCCTGCCGATGTTGGGTTTAAATTCACCGCAACCTCAACGTTCCATTGCATCGCGTTCCAGAAAATCCCACTCGCAAGCTGTTTAAAATGCCCATTAATTTATGGGCATTAAACACTAAATTCCTTCAATTTGGCCTATAAATTCATAACAATGAGATTTAAAAATCATGTTATATTGTGAATTCTTGTGTGAATGTTATTTGGACACTTAGGCTTAAAAATAAATGTTAATATTTTCTTAAGAAATGGATAGATGTTTAGATCTAGTAATTGAATTTTGTAATTAGCTACAATTGGGTAACTAACTAATTATATGCTTTAATTTCAGGTCATCCAAGTAAGATTGTTTCATATTAGTTTCGGAATGCTTCAATCTACAATAACTGAACATTTCTTTCAGTTCTCTTAATTTTTAAGAAAGTTATGGGCTTTTGACTGTCCTCGATCACAGCTTTTGTGTTAAGTCAATGGAAAAGCAATGGGGAACAAGATGCTAATTTCCGAGTATGAAAATGGCCATAACTTTTTTAATACTGAAGATATGAAAGTGAATTAGGTGTCAGATTAAACTTCTTTGTATGCTTTGTATCTGATGGGATAAATTGCAGACTTGATTTTTAAAAATCTCAAAATGTTGTAACATTGCTACATGGACAACAAAATATTTCCATAGACCATTCCATGTTATCATGTTCTAGTGGTTTTGTTAAACAGCGCTAGTACGTAATACTCTGTCTGATGGATGTCTCATTCTGGTCTCGACCCGAAACATCACATATTCCTTCTCTCCTTCTGTCTGACCCATTGAGTTACTCCAGCTTTTTGTGTATCTGTATCTCTGAACTAAACTAAACTCTACTGCAGCAGTAGTGTTTAGTTTGGCTTAGAGATACAGTCGTGGAAACAGGCCCTTCGGCCTGCCGTCCAGCGATCCCTGCACACTAACACTATTCCACACACACTAGGGACAATTTGCAATTTTTCCGAAGCCAAGTAACCGACAAACCTGTACGTCTTTGGAGTGTGGGAGGAGACCGAAGATCTCGGAGGAAACCCACAGGGAGAACGTACAAACTCTGTACAGACAGCACCCATATTCGGGATCGAACCCGGGTCACTGGCGCGGTACCGTAGCAACTCTACCGCTGCGCCACTGTGCTGCCCTGCTGCTTCACAGCACCAGACACCCGGCTTCAATCTCAGGCCCGTTTCAAAACGACACCCATCTATTTTCTCCAAAGATCCTACCTGACACACTGAGTTACGCTTTGGTGTCTATCTTTGGTGTAAACCAGCATCTGCAGTTCCTTGTTTCTACAAGGTTTGTTTGCGTTGCGTTTAAAGGGCTTGAATTTGTTGTGTTTTGCATCGAGTGAGCTTTGCGCCAGTGCGTGCCCGACCCTCTCAACCAGGCGTTTTTATGGGTGATGTAAATGACAGGACCTTATGTCAGGGCGGCAGAGTGGAGCAGCGGTAGAGTTGCTGGTTTACAGCGCTTACAGCGCCAGAGACCCGGGTTGGACCCTGACTGTCCGTATGGAGTTTGCACGTCCTCCCCGCGACCCGCGTTGGTTTTCCCCAGGTCACGGAGAGAACGTGCAAACCCTTCGGTTTCAATAGACAATAGACAATAGACAATAGGTGCAGGAGTAGGCCATTTGGTCCTTCGAGCCAGCACCGCCATTCAATGTGATCATGGCTGATCATCCCCAATCAGTACCCCGTTCCTGCCTTCTCCTCATATCCCCTGACTCCACTATTTTTAAGAGCCCTATCTAGCTCTCTCTTGAAAGCATCCAGAGAACCGGCCTCCACCGCCCTCTGAGGCAGAGAATTCCACAGACTCCCCATTCTCTGTGAGAAAAAGTGTTTCCTCGTCTCCGTTCTAAATGGCTTGCTCCTTATTCTTAAACTGTGGCCCCTGGTTCTGGACTCCCCCAACATCGGGAACATGTTTCCTGCCTCTAGCGTGTCCAAGTCCTTAGCAATCTTATACATTTCAATGAGATTGCCTCTCATCCGCCTAAACTCCAGAGTGTGCAAGCCCAGCCGCTCCATTATTCCACACTCCCAAGACAAACAGGTTTGTCGGCTAATTGGCTTGGTATTAAAGTAAAATTGTCCCTAGTGGGAGTAGGATAGTGTCAGTGTGCGGTGATCGCTGGACCGCGTAGACCCGGTGGGCCGAAGGACCTGTTTCAGCGCTGTATCTCTAGGCTAAAGTAAATGAAACTTGACAAGATCCGCATCACTTCTGTGGCAAAGCACCTTGGTAAATCTGTGTAAGTGGAATTGATGGACTGTGTTCGTCACCGTGTGCTTCTAAATGACAGGTCTTGTTATCGTGTAGATTTTAAACTGACAGGGCCGATTACTTTGCGGATATAAGTGGCAAGGGCTTGTTACTTCATACATAGTTTATAATGAGCATTGGTGTAACAAAACACTATGTTGCCACAAAGTGACTCTCACCATGTACTTTCTATAATGAGAAGACTACTGTCTATTAGCGAAAACCTGTGCACCAGTCTAAGCTTGTGCAGCAAAGGGAACTGTACTATAGATTGGTCCTCCCAGAGTGTTGCTTTCTACTTTCCATTGATCCAGCAGGATTAGGACAGCGCCAGTATTTTTTTTTTGATTTCCAGATTTGTACAAGTTGCCTGAGAATGTTTGCAAGGGGTTTCCTGAAGAGGACAATATGAAGCCAATTACATTCATAATTCTGGCTGGAGGTTTAGTGGGGCTCTGAGTGAGTGTGTGGCTGTTAGAGGCAAGAGGTACAGAAGTGTGACAAACCATATCTCCAGATTCAGGGACATGTTTCTTCCCAGCTGTTATCAGGCCACTAGAGGCACGTCCCCTCAAGAACTAGAGAACGATCCTGAGCTATTATCTACCTCATTGGAGGCCCTCCGATTATATTTGATGGGAATCTTTATCTTGCACTAGAGTCATACAGTGTGGAAACAGGCCCTGCGGCCCAACTTGCCCACACCGGCCAACATGTCCCAGCTACACTAGTCCCACATGTCAGCATTTGGTCCTTTCCATGCACCAATAATAGGCACAAAATGCTGGAGTAACTCTAGCGGGGCAGGCAGCATCTCTGGAGAGTAGGAATGGGTGACATTTCGGGTCGAGACCCTTCTTCAGACTGAGAGTCAGGGGAGAGCTATGGAAGGGCAAGCTGTAAAAAAGACCGATTGAAGCAGGCAATGTTAATGGGGTTTTTTTGAATGTAAATACTGGTTCTATTCTGTTCTGTTTTGCACAATCCCGCAAGCATTGCCACTTTCATTACACTGAACATCTTGTATGTGACAAATAAAGTTGATGTGACTTGATTAGGAAATGTAGGATGGTTCATTTTTGGCTGAGGGGAAGGTGACAAGGAGGCACATAATTGGTTACATTAATCAGAAGGAGAGTGAAGCTGGTCGGAGAACTAGGATGGGGGAGGGGAGAAACAAGGGTTGCTTGAAGTTAGAGAAATCCATATCCATACCGCTGGGTTGTAAACAATTTATTCACACAGAGGCTGGTGGATGTATGGAACGAGCTGCCAGAGGAGGCTGTTGAGGGAGGGACTGTGACAACATTTAAAATACATTCGGGCAGGTACATGGATAGGAAAGGTTTCGAGGTCCCATAGGAGCAGCAGAAGACCATTCGGCCCTCCGAGCCAGCACCGCCATTCAATATAATCGTGGCTGATCCCATATCCCTTGATTCCGTTAAGGGCCCTGTCCCACTGTAGGAGGTAATTCAAGAGCTCTCCCGAGTTTAAAAAAAAAATCTAACTCGTGGTAAGCACGTAGAATGTACGTAGCGGGTACGTCGGAGCCCGGGACGTCTCTTAGCGGCTCGTAACGCTAATGGCAGGTACTCGGGAAACGCGATAAGCTCGGGAAGACTCGTGAAGATTTTTCAACATGTTGTTAAATGTCCACGAGAGCCCCGAGTACCTACGAACGGCCATTACCGTAATTCTCCGAGTTCGAATCAGGGGAAACTCAGGAGAACTCTTGAATTAGCTTGTACAGTGGGACAGGCCCTTTAACCTTATGAGCTAAATCGTACTCTCTCTTGAAAACATCCAGTGAAATGGCCTCCACTGCCGTCAGTGGCAGAGAATTCCACAAATTCACAACTCTCTGGGTGAAAAAGTTTTTCCTCATCTTAGTCCTAAATGGCCGACCCCTTATTCTTAAACTGTGACCCCTGGTTCTGGACTCCCCCCAACATCGCGGGTGTGAATTTCAGACAGCGCTCCCCCACTTTCCCTGGCCCCCGCCTTTGCGATGCGTTTGTGTGTGTGTGTGTGCGGACGGTCGATCCAGCTTGAGGCTTTCCAGGCGAGTGCCCTCGAGCTTGAAGGTCGGAGACACTCTTCTGGACTTGCGGATTATTCACCACAGTGGGACAGCCCCTTAAGTCTGCATACATGCAGGACCTCCATCTAATTAGAAACTGCTGGAAGTTGCGCTGATGTGCTTGTGAAATGTAGATAGGTTCTGGGTTGGTAGTGAAGACCTTACTGGAGATAGAACAAAAGGTTTGCCGACTTCCCAAAGTAATTGGGTCAACCTGCTTGAGGAAGTTTTGTCATTAAGCTAGAAAGGGTGCAGAGAAGATTTGTGAGCATGTTGCCAGGACTTGAGGGCCTGATCTATAAGGAGAATTTGGCCAGGCTAGGACTTTATCCCTTGGAGCGCAGGAGAGTGGGAGGTGATCTTATAGAGATTGGTTGGGTGAAGTTACCCAGAGTAGGGATGTGTCCTCCCCATGCGCTGCTGCCTTTTTGGTCCCATCTCTAAAGCACAAGTCTCCTCTCCAAAAACCTTTCCAGCTATGAATGAAACATAGAAACATAGAAACATAGAAATTAGGTGCAGGAGCAGGCCATTTGGTCCTTCGAGCCTGCACCGCCATTCAATATGATCATGGCTGATCATCCAACTCAGTATCCTGTACCTGCCTTCTCTCCATATCCCTGATCCCTTCAGCCACAAGGGCCGCATCCAACTCCCTCTTAAATATGGCCAACGAACTGGCCTCAACTACCTTCTGTGGCAGAGAATTCCACAGATTCACCACTCTCTGTGTGAAAAACGATTTTCTCATCTTGGTCCTAAAAGACTTCCCCCTTATCCTTAAACTGTGACCCCTTGTCCTGGACTTCCCCAACATCGGGAACAATCTTCCTGCATCTAGCCTGTCCAACCCCCCAAAAATGAATTTTGTAAGTCTCTATGAGATCACCCCTCAATCTTCTAAATTCCAGCGAGTACAAGCCAAGTCTATCCAGTCTTTGTTCATATGGAAGTCGTGCCATCCCAGGAATCAGTCTGGTGAACCTTCTCTGTACTCCCTCTATGGCAAGAATGTCTTTCCTCAGATTAGGAGACCAAAACTGTACGCAATACTCCAGGTGTGGCCTCACCAAGACCCTGTACAACTGCAGTAGAACCTCCCTGCTCTTGTACTCAAATCCTTTTGCTATGAATGCCAACATACCATTCGCTTTCTTCACAGCCTGCTGCACCTGCATGCCTACTTTCAATGACTGGTGTACCATGACACCCAGGTCTCGCTGCATCTCCCCTTTTCCTAATCGGTCACCATTCAAATAATAGTCTACCTTCCTGTTTTTGCCTGACGTTCTGCTGTTTAAATAACCCTTTTTTCTCTACTGACCTTTTTTCACCCCGGAGCTATTACCTTCGACTGCCTCCGATCACCTACGTCTACCTACGACTGGCATCACGACCTGCCACGACCTACCTACGACCTCGTACGACCTCGTGGCGACTATGCTGCGAGAATGAGTCGACGGCAAACTCGGCAGAGGTCGTGAAAGTGGGACAGGGGCTTTACTCCAGCTTTTTGTGTCTACGATGCAAAGCTCTTACAGTTAGAATGTGATAATGGCCAAATCACTTCCTTGGGCTAGTTGGGCCAAAGGGCCTGTTTCCTCGCTGTATAGACATGGTTGAGTACTGCACACTAAGATATGGAGGATGCAAATTCACCAAAACTTTGCCTGGGAGATTACAGCTCTCGGTTATACAAATACACAGCTGTTTACTCCAAATAACCCTACTCAGCAAACCTATTTAAATCAATAAATTGAACTGCTGTACAAATAAAACATTTTGCCCAGGAGCTGACCGTAAAATTACCTTTTTGGAGACAAGCGATTGTTAATTCCTTCAAGCATAACTAAGTAAGCTAGTCTTTATAGACACAAGGAACTGCAGCTGCTGGAATCTTGCATAAAGCGCAAAGTGCTGGAGTAACTCAGTGGACCAAGCAGCATCTCTGGAGGACGTGGATATACAAAATTTCGGGCGGGGACCCTTCCTCCTGAACCATGCCAGGAAGGTGGTTTGGAGTGGTTGGGGAGTACTTGTGCCTCGAAGAGTCAGGTAACTACAGATTCCCACCCACGGCATGCCAAGGATTAGTATGGGTGTCACAGGTAATAGGGAGAAGGCAGGAGGAGAGGGGTGAGAGGGAAAGATAGATCAGCCACGATTGAATGGCGAGGTAGACTTGATGGGCTGAATGGCCTAATTCTGCTCCAATCACTTATGAACTTATGAGAGTATGAACTCCGGACTGGACACAGAATTAGGATGACACTGGAGTGATTTTATTTCCGGCTTTGATGGCGCTGGGCCTGTACTCGCTGGAGTCTAGAAGGATGAGGGGAAATCTTCATTGAAACTTATCGAATAGTGAAAGGCTTGGATAGAAACATAGAAACATAGAAAATAGGTGCAGGAGGAGGCCATTCAGCCCTTCGTGCCAGCACCGCCATTCATTGTGATCATGGCTGATCGTCCCCAATCAATAACCCGTGCCTGCCTTCTCCCCATATCCCTTGACTCCACTAGCCACTAGAGCTCTATCCAACTCTCTCTTAAATCCATCCAGTGACTTGGCCTCCACTGCCCTCGGTGGCAGGGAATTCCACAAATTCACAACTCTCTGGGTGAAAAAGTTGTTCTCACCTCAGTCTTAAATGACCTCCACTTTATTTTAAGACTGTGGCCCCTGGTTCTGGACTCGCCCAACATTGGGAACATTTTTCTTGCATCTAGCTTGTCCATTCCTTTCATAATTTTATATGTTTCTATAAGATCCCTCCTCATCCTTCTAAACTCCAGTGAATACAAGCCTAGTCTTTTCAATCTTTCCTCATTTGACAGTCCCGCCATCCCAGGGATCAATCTCGTGAACCTACGCTGCACTGCCTCAATCACAAGGATGTCCTTCCTCAAATTAGGATGGAGTGGTTCTGAAGAGGATGTTTCCGCTGGTGGGAGAGTCCAGGACCAGAGGGCACGGCCTCAGAATAAAAGGATGTACTTTTAGAAAGGAGATAAGGAGGAACTTCTTTTGTCAGAGGATGGTGAATCTGTGGGATGCATCGCCACAGATGGCTGTGGCAGCCAAGTCATTGGGGATTTTTAAAGCAGAGTTTGATAGGCTCTTGATTGGCAAGTGTGTCAAAGGTTATGGGACAAAGGCAGGTGAATGGAGTTGAGAGGAAAGATGGATCAGCCATGATTGAATGGTGGAATACACTTGATAGGCTGAATGGCCTAATTCTGCTCCAATGGTTCACAAACTTCTGAACGGACGATTCCTCAAGGAAGAATTACAGTTGATTTATACTCTGCTTTACAATGTCGCTGTGGTAGGTGGCTTATGTACTACTTAACAATTATGTCTTCCCATTATCTCCACCGAAACTGACTTCAACTTGTGCCTCTGAGCCAACATCATTTTACATCACTTCAGCGATCTTAACCTTGATTAACAGACATACTCTGCATTATTTTCCTTTATGTTTATTCTTTAATACCTTGATTCGCCCCCAAGCACTGGCATCTTGCAATCACATCTCATTAATAGCTATTGGATCATACCCATTAATTTCTATTTATGCCATCAACTTATCTTGCTATTAAGACTGTGCGCTTCCGACAGAGTGTCTTTAATTAATGAAGCCTTCAGGGACCACTTACACTCTGGTCTGTCTCCTCCCTACAGCCATCAGGCAGAAGATACAACAGCTTGAAAGCACCTTTAGTTCAGTTTATCCAAACGAGCAAGTGTGTACCGAGGCACCGTGAAAAGCTTTTGTTGCATGTTAATCACCAGCGGAAAGACAAGACGTGTTACAATCGAGCCATTTACAGTGTATAGATGCGTGATAAGGGAATAACATTTAGTGTAAGGTAAAGCCAGCAAAGTCCTATCAAGGGATGGTCCAAGGGTCACCAAAGAGGTAGATAGTAGTTCAGCACTGCTCTCTGGTTGTGGTGGGATGGTTCAGTTGCCTGATAACAGCGGGGAAGAAACTGTCGCTGAATCTGGAGGTGTGCGTTTTCACACTTCTGTACGATGGGAGAGGGGAGAAGAGGGAGGGGCCAGGGTGCGACTGGCCCTCGATTATGCTGCTGGCCTTGCCGAGGCAGCGTGTGGAGGTGAGTGGAACCAGTAGCTAGGGATGACTTTCACCACCGCTTGTGATTGATGACGGGGAAGTTACAGATATCAAGAATTCCCTTTTCAAGAGGGTTAATGGAGCCCTGGTTTAGTTTCGTTTGGTGTAGAGATACACGGCGGAAACAGGCCCTTCGGCCCACCGAGTCCTCACCGATCGGCGATCCCCGCACATTAACACTATCCTACACTAGGGACAATTTAGCATATGTACCAGAGCCAATTAACCTACAAACCTACACGTCTCTATGGAGTGTGGGAGGACACCGAAGTTCTCGGAGAAAACTCGCGTGGTCACGGTGGGAACGTACAAACTCTGTACAGACAAGCACCCGTAGCCAGGATTGAACCCGGGTCTCTGTCGCTGTAAGCGCAATAAGGCAGAAGCTCTACCCTGTGCCACTTTGCTGGTTGTGATGGCATTGGACTGGACAAGTGGCACAGTGGCGCAGCAGTAGAGCTGCTTCCTTACAGCGCCAGAGACCCAGGTTCTATATACTCTATAGAGTGCTATAGAGTGGGATGGACAATCAAGATGATGAAAACGCATGCAATCGCATGCAATCGCATGCAAGTAAGACATGCGACCAAATGGAAGCAGAGTTGACGCGAAGTTTGGGCTAAGTTCGCGCTAAGTTCGCGCTGACGTCATTTGCGTCATACTTACCAATCAGCTGGGCAGGAGGCGGGCCGACTGAATTTGGGCATCGCACGGTGTCGGGCGGTGAAGTCATCATGCAACGTCACGCCGGGCAGCGACGACATCGCGCAATGCCACGCGCTAGGCGTACACCGTCAAGACGCTGCGTACGACCACAATGCACCTGCGTGCCGACAGGCCGTTGGCGCAAAAAGATTTCGGACTGGCAGATTTCCGGAGCCCCGCGCGATGTCGGGACCAGCCCCGCACAACTCCGCGCTTCTAAGTGGGACCAGCCCCGCGCGGCCATACGGTGCCCGATCACCTCAAGCGACCACGAGGTCGCGTAATTTGCGAGCCAAGGTCGCGTAAGTGGGACAGGCCCTTTAGTGTCATGGGTTCATTAGTGTATCCGACACCTTAGGAACAGTTTGCAGAAACCAATTAACTTATAAACCTACGTGTCTTTGGAATGCGGGATGAAGCTGGAGAAATCTGGAGAAAACCCACGTGGTCACAGGGAGAACGTACAAACTCTGCACAGGCAGCACCCATAGGTAGGATCGAACCTGGGTCTCTGGCGCTGCTTCCATTTGGTCGCGCCAAACGCATGCAATCGCATGCAAGTAAGACAGGCCATTTATGAACTTACATTAGAACTAGTGTACGGATGATCGTTGGTCGGCACGAACCAGATGGGCTGAAGGGCCTGTTTCCACACAGTATCTTTAAACCAAACCAAAGCAAATGAAACTAGTGCTAGAATTACTAATGGATATGAAGGAATGGCACTACATGTTGAAGCTATGAGATGCAGACAACATTCAGAATATGATGGCTTTCTATTGATCTTTGGACTTTGTCTCTGGTGAAGTGTTAGTGCAATGGGAAAATTAATACCTTCCAGAGCTGCAGTATATTTGATGAATGTCACTGAAGCATGCAATTATAGAGAACATTAAACTTAACATTTTCCAAATTTCTTCACGGATATGCCATCCAGCAAAAAAAAATCTTAAGGACCCACGCCCGGAGATCTTGGGATATGACCAAGACCTTGGTCCAGGCGGTAGGTGTAGAGTGGGATGGACAATCAAGATGATGAAGGAGAGTGACACAAAATGCTGGAGTAACTCAGCAGGACGGCCAGCACCTCTGGATAGAATGAATGGGTGACATTTCGGGTTGAGACCCCTTCTTCAGACTGAGAGGCAGGAGAGAGGGAGGCACAGAGATAAGGAAGGGTATGGTGTGAGAACGAGACATCAAAAGGGATGAAGTTCAATGGAAAACGTAGAATAGACCATTGTTTAGTTTAGTTTTAGTTTGGAGATACAGCGCGGAAACAGGCCCTTCGGCCCACCGGGTCCGCGCCGACCAACGATCCTACACCCACGAGGGACAATGTTTACATTTACCAAGCCAATTAACCTACAAACCCGTACGGCTTTGGAGTGTGGGAGGAAACCGAAGATCTCGGAGAAAACCCACGCTGGTCACGGGGAGAACGCACAGACTCCGTACAGACAGCACCTGTGGTCAGGGTCGAACTCAGGTCTCCGCCGCTGCATTCGTGGCAAGGCAGCAACTCTACCGCTACGCCACCGTGACCCGGGTAAGATGACAGCGGAACACACAAAGATAACATTTAATCAGGAGGACAGTCAGACTGGTCAGAGAACTAGGATGGCGGAGGGACGGAGAGAGAGGGAAAGCAAGGGTTCCTTGAAGTTTGAGAAGTCGATATTCTGTCTGAAGAAGGATCTCGACCAGAAACGTCACCTGTTCCTTTTCTCCACAGATGCCGTCAGACCCCTTTGCGTTACTCCAGATTTTCGTGTCTCTCTTCAATATTCATACCGCTGTGCTGTAAGATGCCCAAACGAGTCTCGTGTCTTGGCCAGCAAAGAAGCCGCAACAAAGCCGTTCAGGAAACAGCTTGGAGATTTCAGAGGTCCCAAGGAAAGCGTGGATTCCAGAGATAGAGAAGGGCATGATGTTGGAAGGGGAAGGAGGGTGACATTTTTCAAGCAGGTGCACAGAGATTGCATGAATCGGAGGCAGGTTGGAGCAGCGCCAGGGGGCAGTAGAGAGCCATCAACAGATCACGCACTCTACATAGAAACATAGAAAATAGGTGCAGGAGGAGGCCATTCGGCCCTTCCAGCCAGCACCGCCATTCAATATGATCATGGTTGATCATCCAAAATCAGTACCACGTTCCTGCTTTTCCCCCATATCCCTTGATTCTGTTAACCCTAACAGCTATATATAAAGGCCCTGTCCCACTTTCCCGAGTTACTCACGAACTCTCCCGGGTTTTCCCCTTGATTCGAATGCTCGGGGCTAATTTTTTACCTCGTGGACATTTTCCAACATGTTGAAGAAACGTCCCGACTTACCTGATGCCCCGAGTTCCTACGGTTGGCATTACGAGCCGCTACGAAACATCTATGGGCTCCTACGGACTCGCTACCGACATTACCCGACATTCCCCGAGTTCGAATCAAGGGGAAAACCCGGGAGAGTCCGTGAGTAGCTCGGGAAAGTGGGACAGGGCCTTAACTCTCTCCTGAAAGCGTCGCAAAGGAGCAAAGGTCAGGTGTCAAGAACGTTTTATTGTTACATGTCCCTTGATAGAATAATGAAATTCTTACTCACAGCGGCACAACAGAATATGTAAACGTAGTAACTGTAACTGATATAATAAGCGAGAGAAAATGTTCAGTGTGTGTGTATATGCACATACTCACATATTAGTCTTAGTTCTTAGTTCCTCCCACACTAGTGAGTGCATTGGGCAGCAAGCTTTCGCCATTCTGATCGGTCATGTGCGACATCTTCCACCCTCGATAGGTTAGCGTCCCGGGCTTCCAAATCCTTCTGGAATGTTCGCCTCCGTGTGAGTTTTGGTCGGCCTCTTTTCCTTCTTTCCTCAGGTTGCCAAGTCATTGTTATCTTAGGTGCACGTTCTGGTGACATTCTGAGTACATGTCCGGCAGATTTCATCCTGCCTGTCCCTCCGTGTCCTGGCTGAGAGGCTTTGTTGCAGTTTACTGGTAGATCTCCTCGTTGAACAATCTAGCACAGAAACAGGCCCTTCAGCCCACAACGTAGGTGCTGAACATGATCCCAAGTTGAACTGATCCCCTCTGCCTGCACGTGATCCATATCCATTTCCCGCATATCCACATGCCTATCTAAAAGCCTCTCAAACGCCACTATCTGCCTCCACCACCACCCATGGCAGCAAGGGGAGGCCATTTAAGACTGAGGTGAGAAAAACTTTTTCACCCAGAGAGTTGTGAATTTGTGGAATTCCCTGCCACAGAGGGCAGTGGAGGCCAAGTCACTGGATGCATTTAAGAGCGAGTTGGATGGAGCTCTAGGGGCTAGTGGAGTCAAGGGATATGGGGAGAAGGCAGGCACGGGTTATTGATTGGGGACGATCAGCCATGATCACAATGAATGGCGGTGCTGGCTCGGAGGGCCGAATGGCCTCCTCCTGCACCTATTTTCTATGTTTCTAAGTTCCAGGCACCCACCACCCTCGGTGTTAAAATGTGCCCTGTACTCTTTTAAACTTTGCTCCTCTTACCTTAAAGCTATGCCCTTGTTGTGTAATGACAGGACCCGTACAAGGGAGTAACAACTCACAGTTTTTATTGTAACACAAGCAGAGGAAACATTACATGCTATTGTCTCCATAGCCAGCATCAAGTCTGACCATGAGATGGTGAAGTACTATTAGCAATAGTCCGGGGTAGGGATGAAGATCCGGACTGGACTACATATGGAATGCGCAGCATGCATAATATGTGGCAGGATATTCAGATCCGCCATTCAATATGATCTGGCAGTACGTATGCCTTCTCTCCATACTCTGATAGCCACAAGGGCCACATCCAACTCACTCTTAAATATAGCCAATGAATGGCTGTGGCAGAGATGACTCACCACTCTCAAAATATGTGTGGTGACAGATATAGTAAAGGCAGGCTAATATAGTTAATCTACAGCCCTCCAGTCTTCTGATTCTTCTTGAAGAATGGAGGAAGCACAATCTGCCACAGGCAATGATGGTCCAATTCTACACGGCCATCGTAGAGTTTGTTCCTCACCTTCTCCATCATGGTCTGGTTTGGCTCAGCCACCAAGCACGACACCTGGAGGCTGCAGCGAATCGTCCGATCAGCAGAGAAGGTTATTGGCTGCAACCTTCCCTCCATTGATGAACTGTACACTGCAAGGGCCAAGAAGCGAGCGGGCAAGATCATCTCTGACCCCTCTCACCCTGGCCACAAACTCTTTGAATCACTTCCCTCTGGAAGGCGACTCCGGACTGTCAAAGCTGCCACAGCCAGACATAAAAACAGTTTTTATCCACGAGTAGTTGCTCTACTCAACAGCCAAAAATCTGTAGCCTCCCTTTGATCTGGTATTTTGTTGGTTCACATGCTTGATCAATGGTGTTTTATTATTGATGTTTTATTATTATTAATGTTTAGTGTTTTCAGAGTCATTTGTAACTGTCACTGTATGTCATGTTGTTACTTGTGGGCAGAGCACCAAGGCAAATTCCTTGTATGTGAATACTTGGTCAATAAACTTACTTACTTACTTACTTATCAGTTTCATTTGTGTTTATGTCTCCTGACGTGGAAGTATTTCTTCGCTGAAAATGGATAGCTTATAAATTCATGTTCATAAATTCTAGCAGCAGATTTAGGCCATTCAGCCCATCAAGTCCACTCCGCTATTAAATCATGGCTGATCTATTATCCTCTCAACCCCCTTCCCCTGCCTTCTCCCTATAACCCCTGACACCCGTACTAATCAAGAATCTGTCAACCTCTGCCTTAAAAATATCAATTGACTCAGCCTCTGTGGCAGTTCCAGCCATCTGTGGCTGTGATGAATCACAAGATTCACCTTAACCCTGACTGATGAAAATCCTCCTCATCTTTCTAAGAAATTCCTCCACCTGGCAGTTACCTGACTCCTTAGGAGTCTTGTTAACTGGCTAAATTATCAGCCAAACACCTCCTTATCATCCATATGAAATGCCCACCTGCATCCTCCAAAATGTACTCCCAGTGCCCCGTATCTTGGCTACATCACGGCTGAAGGCAAAGTGTTCAGCATGGAACAATCTTTGCAATAAATGATGTTATCTGCACCGTCAGACTTATCACATAGTGGATAAGGAAGTAAATCCTTGAGACAGACCTTAGTTCAGAGGAAGAGCAGGGAAACAGGCCCTTCGGCCCACCGAGTCTGAACCGACCAGCGATCCCCGCACATTAACACTATCCTATTTACAATTTTACCAAGCCAATTAGCCTGCAAACCTGTACGTCTTTGGCTTGTGGGAAGAAATCGGAGTGCCCGGAGAAAACCCACGCAGGTCACTAGGAGAATGTACAAACTGCACAGACATCACCCGCGGTCAGGATCGAACCCAGGTCTCTGGTACTCTGTACCATTGCGCCACCATGCCACCTTATTTTAATGGCCAACACGAGGCGATTATCCGAATTAAAAGCCAAATGCAAGTTCATCAGAATGACTGAGCAGAATCTCTCCAGAAGCTGGAAAGGGTGCAGAGAAGATTTATGAGGATGTTGCCAGGGCTTGCGGGTTGAACAGGCGGAGGTTGAATAGGCTGGGACTCCATACCTTGGAGCACAGGAGGTTGAGGGGTGATCTTATAGAGGTGTATATGTTTGCAAATACACAGGACTAGATGTTAAAATCCAAGGTGCCAAATATCAATTTACTCCCGATGGTGATGGGAGCCTTCTGCACTCACCTGTGCTCCTCCGATGTTGAGAAAGGCTAGGCAGACACGTCATTGGGGTTATCAAGTGGGCACCTACTTTCATCGACGTTTCGCTGATTGAACCCACAGACACAAAATGCTGGAGTAACTCAGCGGGACAGGCAGCATCTCTGGAGAGAAGAAATGGGTGACGTTTCGGGTCGAGACCCTTCTTCAGCTGTTTATTGTCGGTGGGCAGGAGGATTCATAGAGGGGGAGCAGCGAGAGAGGGTGTTGCTGAACTCTAGTCGGAGAGAGGAGGAGAACCATCTTAGTAGAGATTTTGCAGTGGAGCGGACAAAATGTGTGGAAAAGAACTGCAGATGCTGGTTTAAATCAAAGGTAGACACACAGCAAAATGCTGGAGTAACTCAGCAGGACAGGCAGCATTTCTGGAGAGAAGGGTATGCATAAATGAAGGATCATGTATAAAATCATGAGGGGAATATATTGGGTAGACACACAGTCTCTTGCCCGGAGGAGGGGAATCGAGGACGAGAGGACATAGGTTTAACCTGGGCTGGGAAAGATTTAATAAGAATCTGAGGGGTAACTTTTTCATGCAAAGGGTGGTAGGTGTATGGATCGAGCTGCCAGAGGTGGTAGTTGAGGCAGGGACTACTGCAACATTTATGAAACAGTTCGACAGCTACATGGATAGGACAGGTTTAGAGGGATGTGGGCCAAACGCAGGCTGGTGGTACGAGTGTAGACGGGACTTGTTGGCCGGTGTGGGCAAGTTGGGCCGAAGGTCCTGTTTCCACGCTGTAAGACTCTATGACTCTAAGCACCAGCTAGTTCTGCGACATGTTTACTCAGCAGTACAGCCAGCATGTTATCAGTGTTTATTGCGACGTGTTAAAAAATAATAATACAGTCAAAGTTGCCATCCAACTAATAAAATATTATTATCAGTGCAAGCATCTAAACAGTTAGTAAATAATACACTTCTATTAACGTACCTCATTAAGTAAATTCTTTATGAATTTAACTCTCTATGACAAATGGAATGGAAGCTGCATTTAAAATCCATAATTAATAAACCAGTTGCTAAGAAAGAGAGGACTTTCCATCAAACTGATTATAAAAAAGCAACGTCCTTTCCCCTTTTAAAAAGGAATTGGCACGATCCGTCATTGTCAGCTATTTATTTCCTTTTTTTATGGACAAAAATCCAGCGCGGCTTTGTTACAATGAATATTTAACAAAGTGATTCCATTTGTAACGTCTAAAAAATAAACCCCGAGAACTGCGGTGCGAGTGATGTGATAAAGGAATATAAATCTTTCAAAGAATACCTGGTAGATGTATGAAGAATAATTTATTTCATTCTATTTATTGCCCTGTGTTTCTCAGCTCCAGGGCCTGCAGAATGCAAACAGCGCCGTGTGAGAACAAAAAAGACTTCACTTTATTGCTGGACAATACTAATGCAGTGTCGACAGCATTTAGGTTTCACGCTCGCTTCAATCCATGCCCCCAAGTCATCTTTCTTCTTCTCCTTCTTCTTGCGTGTGGCGTGCACAGCCTAAAGCTGTAGGCCAACTTGTTCTATTTGATCTTATTTGTTTGTGCACGGCGGGTGGACTGCATTCGTCGAGAAAAAGGGCGGACCACGTGAAGGTTGCAACCTCCCGCCCCGTCACCTTTCTCTTCCGCGTTTTCACATCGCGATCGCACGCAGGGTGAGACAGAATCGCGAGAGGAATAGATCGGTTAGGCGCACAGACGGCCGTGAATAGCACTTACGAGGATGTTGGCAGGACTCGAGGGTGTGAGCTACAGGGGGAGGCTGAGCAGGCTGGGACTCTATTCCTTGGAGCGCAGGAGGATGAGGGGTGATCTTATAGAGGCGTGTACGGAATCATTAGCGGAATTGATCGGGTAAACGCACAGAGTCTCTTGCCCAGAGTAGGGGGAATCGAGAGCTGGAAGACACAGGTTTAAGGTTTCACACACAGGGCATGGGTATATGGAACGAGCTGCTGGAGGAGCTAGTCGAGGCTGGTACTATCGCAATGCTTAAGAAACATTCAGACAGGTACATGGATAGGACAGGTTTAGAGGGATATGGGCCAAACGCAGGCAGGTGGGACTAACAGTTCCAATTTAAACAACAGTTCTGTGGAAATTACTGTATATAACAAAGAGTGGGTGAAAACTTAATTTACTTCCATATTCAAATCTCCATGAATAATTTGAAGGCTAATGCTACTTTCCTTGAATAATATGATTGATTTGGCGTCAGTTGCTATTTGCAGGCTGCATCGTAATGAATTTAGAGTCAGTGTGTTTTCTGTATGAGAAGATTGTGTTGTTCATTATTATGGATCTGGTGTTATTTCAGTTAGATTCAGTTTTCCACTAAGTGGGATTGTGAGAGATAAATAACTAATTATGGGGTTTGTTTAGTTTAGTTTAGTTTAGTTTAGAGATACAGTGTGGAAACAGGTCCTTCGGCCCACCGAGTCCGCGCCGACCAGCGATCCCCGCACACTAACACTATCCTATACACACCAGGGACAATTTACACTTACACCAAGCCAATTAACCTACAAACCTGTATGACTTTGTCGTGTGGGAGGAAACCGGAGAAAACCCACGCAGTCGCGGGAGAAGGTACAAACTCCATATAGACAGCACCCGTGGTCGGGTTCGAACCTGGGTCTCTAGCGTTGGATCGCTGGAAGGCAGCGACGCTACCGCTCTGCCACGGTGGCCACGATTTCGTTTAGACACATTGTTCAGCACACTAAGAATTTTACTGAAGCCAATTAACCTACAAACCTGTACGTCTTTGGAGAGTGGGAGGAAACCAAAAGCACCCGGAGAAAACCCACGCAGGACTCGGGGAGAACGTACAAATTCTGCACAGAAACTCCGTAGTCAGGATTGAACCCGGATCTGTGTCGCTGTCAGGCAGCAGCTCTACTGCCGTGCTACCCTTGTACACAAACCATCACCTGTGATGGAGACGGGGAGATTCAGAAAGGCGAGGTTGGTGTCAGAGATAGTCCAAGGTGGGAATTTAATAGGAAAGTCGAGGAATTGAATAAGTTCTTCGCAGGTGCAGGGGGCGGCCCCGAAGCAGTCATCAATGCACGGGAGAACGAGCTAGGGAATGGTGCCAACATAACCAACAAAAGGACAGGCGTAGCCAGGGCCCGCGCAAGAGTCCACGGCTGCAACTTTGAGTTGAAGAAAGTGAGAGGAGGCAAAAGAGAAGTTGGTACGGATGAAAATACTGTAAGTAGCGGCAGAACGGGGGAGAGTGTCGGTAGAAGGGAACTGATTGATCAGTCCGTAGAGGGGTCCCAACCCAAAGCATCACCTGTCCATTCGACTGATGATCGAAATCTCTTCAAGGATTTTAGTTTAGTTTTCAATAGTTTAGTTTCATTTTGTTTCGTCACGTATACCGAGGTACGGTGAAAAGCTTTTATGTTGCGTGCTATCCAGTCAGCAGAAAGATTGTGCTTGCGTGCAATCACATGGTCCTCTGCGTACAGATACAGAATAAAGGGAATAATGTTTAGCGCAAGATAAAGTTCAGTAAAGTCAAATTAAAGATAGCCCAAAGGTCTCCAATGAGGTGGATGGGAGGTCAGGACCGCTCTCTGTGTAGCTGCTACTGCTGGCGCCGACAGTGGCAGCCACGGTGTACTGCTCCTTGCTGTTTACTTGTGGGCGGAGCACCAAGGCAAATTCCTTGTATGTGAATACTTGGCCAATAAACTTACTTACTTACTTAGTTGGTGATAGGGTGGTTCAGTTGCCTGATATCAGCTGGGAAGAAACTGTCCCTGAATCTGGAAGTGTGCGTTTTCACACTTCTGTACCTCTTGACTGATGGGATGAGGGCAGAAGAGGCAGTGTTCAGAGTGAGACTAGTCCTTGATTATGCTAGTGGCCTTGCCGAGGCAGCGTGAAGTGTAGATGGGGTTAATGGAAGGGAGTTTGGTTTGCCTGATGGACTGGCAATTTGTTGTATTTTGTTCAAGCTTCCAGCATCTGCAGTTCCTTGTTTCTCCATATCTGTCCCCTCTTTAACTCAGCAGAAACCCGACAGGTTTACGTTCCAGATTACTTTAGACTCGTCTCTAAAGATAGAGAAACAGCGCGGAAACAGGCCCTTCGCCCCACCGACTCCCCGCCGACCAGCAGTCACCCCTTACACTAATACTATTGCACGCACTGGGGACAATTTCAAATTTCACCAAAGCCAATTAACCCACAAACCTGCACGTCTTTGGAATGTGGGAAGAAACCAGAGCACTGGAGAAAACCCGCGCGGTCACGGGGAGAACGTCCAAACTCCGCACAGACAGCTCCGGTAGTCAGGATCGAACCCGGGTCTCTGGCGCTGTAAGGCAGCAATCTCCACCGCTGCGCCACCGTGCCGCCACAAATTCTGAAAATATTTCCACAGATAATTCATATGTACTGACTTAGTTTTCATTTCACCGTCTCATTTTAAGTTCTCCGATCCTGTCTCTTTTGTGATTTTGTGAGTGCAAAGAAAATATTATATTACCTTGTTCAACTTCTTTCACCGTGTTCATCTCCAGAGATCCTGTTCTATCCAACAATTTCTCCTAAACCTGATTTAACATATTCCTCCAATCTTTACTTTCCCCCATTCGTCCCTGGAGATTTATGTAGAGATTGCTTTTGTTTCTTATTTCCATTTTAATTACTAAATTCTTCAAGTCCACATGGTACAGTTACTGTGGATATTCAGTATTATCATATTATGTCTGGTTTCTCAGCCAAGTGAGACATCTCCCAGCTTATCCCATGCCTTTTCAACGGCATGTTTTCATCCTGATCTTTACTAGTTTTGATTGCTGGATAACCTTCAATTTGATTGCCTTGCAGTCGAGAAGTCTCCAAAGACACACTACTTCTGGGAAGAAGACCTGATTACTTTCAAAAATAGATCCTTAACTCAAAATTGATCTGCAAAGGTCTGCAAAAGAGATGCAAAGGTAGACACAAAAATACTGGAGTAACTCAGTGGGACAGGCAGCATCTCTGGAGAGAAGGAATGGGCGACATTTCGGGTCGAGACCCTTCTTCAGAGTAATGTTTTAGTTTTTTTATTTTCAGAGATACAGCGCGGAAACAGGCCCTTCGGCCCATCGGGTCCGCACTAACCAGCGATCCCCGCACATTAACACTATCCCACACCCACTAGGGACATTGTTTATACCAAGCCAATTAACCTACAAACCTGTGCTTCTTTGGAGTGTGGGAGGAAACCGAAGATCTTGTTGGAAACCCATGCAGGTCACGGGGAGAACGTACAAACTCCGTACAGGCAGCGCCCGCAGTCGGGATCGAACCTTGCAGCAACTCTACCGCTGCGCCACCGTGACCATCAGGGGAAGGGGCGGGACAAAGATAGAATGTAGGCAGAGACAGTAAGACTGGTGGGAGAACTGGTAAAGGGGTGGGCCTTGAGACAGAAAGCACGGGCTGTCTGATGTTAGAAGTCAATGTTCATACCGCTGGGGTGTAAACTACCCAAGCAAAATATGAGGTGCTGCTCCTCCAATTTGCGCTGGGCATCACTCTGACAATAGAGGAGGCCCCGGACAGAAAGGTCAGATTAGGATGGCGGACTATCCACCCCTCCACGTAAAAGCTACCCCTGCCCACCTATCCCATGGACTCCAGGTATCTGTAACCATTATTCTCATTGTCTGTAGTACCCAAAATGTCACCTCTCCAAGTTCTCCAGAGATGCTGCCTGACCCGCTGAGTTACTCCAACCCTCTGTGTTCTTCTCATTGGCGGAATTGTCTGGTGTGAGCTTGTGGTACTAGAAAAAAATTGCAATTAATAATTGTTTTTAGTGAAACAAATCATACAAGATCAACATCAAGATAGTAAAACACTTGACTCAATTGGCTGGAAAAACATTTATTGTCCTGTACCAATTCTATAACTCCAACATGAACTGCCCACCATATCTGCTATTTGTTGCATTCTCTCAACTGGGACTCCTTATGGGGCTGTCCCACTGGACGAGCTAATTCAAGAGTTCTCCCGAATTTCCTCTGATTCGAACTCGGAGAATTACGGTAATAGCCGCTTGTAGGTACTCGGAGCTCTCGTGGATGTTGAAAAATCTTCACGAGTCTTCCCGAGCTTACTGCGTTTCCCAAGTACCTGGCATTAGCGTTACAAGCCGCTAAGAGACGTCCCGAGCTCCGACATACCCCCAACGTACATTCTACTTGCTTACCACGAGTTTGATTTTTTTTAAACTCGAAACAGAGCTCTTGAATTAGCTTGTACAGTGGGACAGCCTATTATTCAAAGTAGTTTGTTGGTTACAAAATGCTTTGGAACATCATAGGGTGATGCAGAGGTAGAGTTGCTGCCTTATAACGCCAGCGACACTGGTTCGATCCTGTCTACGGGTGCTTGTCTGCACAGAGTTTGTAAGTTAATTGGCTTACGGGTTTGTAAGTTAATTGGCTTTGGTAAAAATTGTAAATAGTCCGTCTTGTGTAGGGATAGTGTTGGAGTGCGGAGATCGCTGGGCCGAGTGGCATATTTTTCGCGCTGTATCTCAAAACGAAACTAAAGTAATCTAAACTAAATAAAACTCCAAATATGTACAAGTTGATGGTATAATTGGCTTTAGTAAAGTTGTCCCAGTGTGTAGGATAGCATTAGTGTTCAGGGTGTTCGCTGGTCGGCGCGGACTCAGTGGGCCGATGGGCCTATTTCTGCACTGTGTATCTGTCTAAAGTCTAAAGTCCAAAAACGGGAGAGGTTGTCCATTAATGCGATCATTGTGCACATTACTTTTGCATCCTCTGGTGAAATTAGGCAGTCCCCGCGCCACCCTGCTCACGAAAATAACCACCCCTCTCAAAACCCGTATATTGCAATTCTGAAAACGGCTGAAGTGTTTTACAAACAAATAGAATCCCTGTTCCCTTATCTTCAGATGGAATTTAAAATGTGGGACATTATGCAGGAGATAAACAATTGTTATTGGATCCGGGACAGTGCGATGGAGCCACTTTCTGTATCTCAAGCAAGCAGAAATAGCTCATCCACTGTGACTGTGGGAGCTCACCATTTTGTAGGCCGGGTTAGCACATTTGTTATTTTCCACCTGAGTATATAATAGATTCTGGTCAAGTTCTGCCTACATTCACCTTGATTCGAGTGGCTGATTGTGGCTTTCATGTTTCTGAACCTTGACTGCTGAATAATTAAGTGCTCAAAGCAAAGCGGGAACAGAGAGTGCCGCACCACTGCTAATTCCAGTTGCAGAGCAGCGGACAATTCACCTTTAACTCCATCCTCAAGAATGATTACCGCACTGCATTAAGGCGCTCGAAACCACAAGTGGCATCCGAGGATAAACCTCCTGAATTCAATTGCTGTGCGCTGGGATTTTAAGCTTCAAAGTGTAAATAATTGCTGTATGTTGTCATTAGTGATTATCTGGCGTAATTATTTCATCAAACATTTCCCGTTGAATAGGATAGTTATTTAATCAGGGGGACATACACTATGCTTGCACTGCCCATATTTGTTTCTCATCCTTAATTGTTCCTGAACTGTGCAGCTGCCAGGTCATTCAGATTTTAATTTGGCCAAATATTTGGTTCTGTGGATCTGGAGTCACAAAGTGGACAAGACCAGGTGAGGAAGGGAGTTATTTTTCCCCAAAAGCACGTTATTTAACCAGATGTAAAAAAAAAAAAAATTGCAGATGTTCGCCCACACCAAAGATAGACACAAAATGCTGGAGTAAAGGGGCCTGTCCCACTTGCGCGACCTAATCCGCGAGTTCTGGCGAGTTTGCCCTCGATTCATACTCGCAGCATGGTCGACACGTGGTCGTAGGAAGTCTTTGTAACTGTGCTTCATGCTGGAGATTAGTCTAGGCCTCAGCTAGGTTGCGGCGTATTTTTCAACACGTTGAAAAAAGCCCCTGAGTGAAAAAAAGGGTCGCCATGGATCGAAGGAGGTTGTCTTCATTCTCCACTATTTGGTGTCCAATTTTCCTGAAGTTAGTCGTAGCTAGTCGTAGCTAGTCGTAGCTAGTCGAAGCGAGCCTTTAACATAGTCGAAGGAGGTCTTCAACATTTTTCAAACTCTCCTAAATTCTTCTAAACTCGCCTTTTAGGTCGCCCAAGTGGGACAGCCCTTTAACTCAACAGGTCAGGCAGCACCTCTGCAGAAAATGGTTAGATGACATCTCAGGTGTCATGAAGGGTCCCAACCCAAAACGCCACCTACCCATTTTCTCCGGAGATGCTGCCTGACCTGCTGAGTTACTCCGGCACTTTGTGTCAATTATTGAACCAGATGGATTAAATTGTTAAATATTAAACAATCTGGCTCACTTTCATGGAGACACAGGGAAATTCATATGTGGTCCTGATCCTAGATATCACCTATCCATGTTCTGCAGAGATGCTGTCTGGCCCGTTGAGTTACTCTACCACTTTGTATCAATTTTTTCGCACTTTCGTGCTTTCGTATGACAGTTTTTTTCTTTAGAGATATAGCGTGGAAACAGGGCCTTCGGCCCACCGAGTCCATACCGACCAGCGATCCCGGCAGATTAACACTATCCTACACCCACTCGGGACAATTAACACATAGACCAAGCCAATCAGCCTACATACCTGTACGTCTTTGGAGTGCGGAAGGAAACCGAAGATCTCTGACAAAACACACGCGGTCACGGGGAGAACGTACAAACTCCGCACAGACAGCACCCGCAGTCGGGATCGAACCCGGGTCTCCTGCGCTGCAAGCGCTGCAAGGCAGCGTGGTCGCCATATAACAGGGAACATAGAACAGCACAGGAACAGGACCTTCTGCCCATAATGTCCGTGCCGAACATGATGCCAAGTTAAACTATTCTCCTCTTCTTGCACCCGATCCATCTCCCGCCATTCCCTACATCATCTCAAGCCTCCATTCCTGCCACACATAGCTTACATTCAACGCAAACTGGAGGAACAGCACCTCATATTTCGCTTGGGCAGCTTATAATCCAGCGGGAGGAATCCTGACTTCTCTACTTCAAGTAACGCTTGCTTTCCCTCCTTCAGTCCCTCCCTCTCCCATCCTAGTTCTCCGACTAGTTTCACTGTCCTTCTGATTATATTTTACTGATACCTTCCGCTCAGCAAACAATCTTCCATTCTACATTTTCCTTGAACTACGTCCCCTTTGTTTTCTCGTTTTCACACCTTACCCTTCCATATCTCTCTCGCCTGACACTCAATCTGCAGAAGGGTCTCAACCCGAAGGGTCTCAACCCATTCCTTCTCCCCAGAGATGCTGCCTGTCCCGCTGAGTTACTCCAGCATTCTGTGTCTATCTTAAGTTCACCTTAGCTGCCCTGCAAAGAGTGGGTGGCCCTGAACCGGCTCCGTGCAGGGGTCGGTCGGTTCAACGCCAACATGCATCGCTGGGGACTGCGTCCATCAGCAGCCTGCGTGTGTGGAGCAGGCCAGCAAACAGCGCAGCAGCAAGTCATTTTCGACTGCACTGTCCTCCGCCCCCCTGGTGGAGGGGTAGACCTCATGGCTCTAGTCAACAGCACATTGAACTGGCTGCAGCGCCTGGAGGACGTCACACAACCTCTGCTGCCTCAAACGCAAGAAGAAGAAGACCTTAGCTCACGTTAATCCATAATTATCTTGGGTCAGCTCCCGAGTCCCTGAATAATGAACTATCAGGAGACCAAGGGATCATAGAATCATAGAAATCATAGAAATTAGGTGCAGGAGCAGGCCATTCGGCCCTTCGAGCCTGCACCGCCATTCAATATGATCATGGCTGATCATCCAACTCAGTATCCTGTACCTGCCTTCTCTCCATACCCCCTGATCCCTTCAGCCACAAGGGCCACATCCAACTCCCTCTTAAATATGGCCAATGAACTGGCCTCAACTATCTTCTGTGGCAGAGAATTCCACAGATTCACCACTCTCTCTGTGAAAAATGATCTTCTCATCTCGGTCCTAAAAGACTTCCCCCATATTTAAGGGAATGGAGGGGTATGGTCTGAGTGCAGGTAGATGGGACTAGGGGAAAACAAATGGTCGGCACGGACTGGAAGGGCCGAGAGGGCCTGTTTCCGTGCTGTAATTGTTATATGGTTTATATGGTTATCCTTAAAATGTGATCCCTTGTTCTGGACCTCCCCAACATCGGGGACAATCTTCCTGCATCTAGCCTGTCCAACCCCTTAAGAATTTTGGAAGTCTCTATAAGATCACCCCTCAATCTCCTAAATTCCAGCGAGTACAAGCCGAGTCTATCCAGTCTTTCTTCATATGGAAGTCGTGCCATCCCAGGAATCAGTCTGGTGAACCTTCTCTGTACTCCCTCTATGGCAAGATGTGGTGCTACATACAATAATCACAACCACAAATGCATTTTAAAATCCTTCATAATTGGTGTTTATTAGAAATTAATAATGTATTTTAGATAATACTATCAAATATTCATAAAGTAACTTGCAAGAATACATTGACAGTGTTGTTGAAATATTGTTAATTGGCTTTTAGAAAGATATCACATTTTTAATATGACTCTTATCATATAATTCTTTGGTCTTATCAATATAAATGCACTGAGGGTCATTCGGCCCATTGGATTTGTGACAGCTCCCACCTATCCCTCTTAAAAAGAGCGGAGTCAGAGGATAAGGGGAGAAGGCAGGAACGGGGTACTGATTGGGGATGATCAGCCATGATCACATTGAATGGCGGTGCTGGCTCGAAGGGCCGAATGGCCTACTGCACCTATTGTCTATTGTCCATTATCCCATCACCCTCTCTTTATTGTGTAGTTCTGCAAGTTCTCTCACATTCTCTCTCTCTCTCTCTTTCACTTTCACTCTCTCTTTTTCTCTCTCCCTCTTTTTTCTGTCTCTTCCTCTTTCTCTCTCTCCCTCTCTCTCTCTCTCTCTCCCTCTCACTCTCTCTCTCTCTCATGATTTGATGTTTAGTTGTCTTGAAAATTTCTGTCTGTGTCTCTGTCTCTCTGTCTCTCTCTCCCCCTCTCTCTCTATCTCGTCTCCATTTCTCTCTTTCTATCTCTTCCTCTCTCCTACTCTCCATTTCATGTTAAGTTGTCATGAAAATCTCTGTTTCCGTGTGTGTGTGTGTGTGTCTCTACTCTCTGTGTCTGTCTCTCTCTCTATCTCTCCAGAGTCCCGTCCCGCATGTTGTCAAGCCGACTCTCTCTCACACTCTCTCTCCTCCCTTCTTCTCTCTCTCTCTCTCGTTCGCTCTCGGACTCTCACGCGCACACACATACCCATTGTTGGAGCCCTTAAGCTTAAGTAAGTTTATTGTAGTCATATTTAGTTACCTTTAATTTATTATCTGCCTGTGTTAACGTGGGTGGGATTTTATACGCAGTCTGGGGCGTGGTTTTGGCGAGAGGATTCTGGCGCAGACGCTCAGATGATTAGTTTCAGTTTCGTACCCAACAAATTAGTGGCCATCGAAATAGGATGTTGAGAGCGTTTTTAAAAATCGCCGCTCTGCCCATCGACGCCACTATAAATCATCTTACCACAAACCTCCACTAGCCAGTAATTCACAGCAGTCAATTAACGTTCTGACACTTCTTTGAAATGTGGGAGGAAGCTGGAGCCCGAGCAGAAACCCACACAGTCATGGGAAAAATGAGCAATAATTAGCAAACTGCTCTCCTACTGTTCTACCTTTCCGTCCCTTCAGTTTAGTTTAATTTTGTTATGTTCATTTCGTTTCGTATAGTCACAGGAAGAAAGATGGTGTTAAGCTGGAAATGGGTGCAGGGAAGATTTACGAGGATGTTGCCGGACCTAGAGGGTGTGAGCTACAGGGAGAGGCTGAGGAGTAGGCTGGGTCTCTATTCCTTGGAGAGCAGGAGGATGAGGGGCGATCTTACAGAGGTGTATAACATCATGAGAGGAAAAAATTGGGCAGATGCACAGAGGCCCGGAGTTGGGGAGTCGAGGACCAGAGGACATAGGTTTAAGGTGAAGGAGAAAAGATTTAATAGGAATCTGAGGGGTAACTTTTTCGCACAAAGGGTGGTGGCTGTATGAAACAAGCTGCCAGAGGAGGTAGTTGAGGCTGGGACTATCGCAGCATTTAACAAACAGTTAGACAGGTATATAGATAGGACAGGTTTGGAGGGATATGGACCAAACACAGGCAGGTGGGACTAGTGTAGCTGGGACATGTTGGCCGGTGTGGGCAAGTCGGGCCGAAGGGCCTGTTTCCACACTGCATGACTATGATTCAATTAAGCTTAGAGATAGAGCATGGAAACAGGCCCTTCGGCCCACCGAGTCCGTGCTGACCAGCGATCCCCGCACGCTAACTCTATCCTACGCACACTAGGGACGATTTACAATTATACCAAGCTAATTGGCCTACAAACCTGCATGTCTTTGGAGTGTGGGAGGAAACAGGAGGGCTTGTTCCTGCCCTCTATCTTTAAACTAAACTAAAGTGGCGATAACATAGAACGAGGGCGATCGATGGTCGGCGAGGACTCGGGGGGTCGAAGGGCCTGTTTCCATGCTGTACCTTTAAGCTAAACATAAACATGAACAGACGAGCCAATTGCCAGATAAAATATTCCTTAGCTCCCTGCGCTAACCCGTTAGTAATCAATAACCAGCCAATCACCGGCAGAGGTCCTCGTGAATATTTAAAATCCAATTAGCGGTCGGAAAGTGAGCCAAGTCTAATTGTGAGGGTGTTCTCCCAGCTGTCAAGACAGAGACTTGGCAGCGAATTAAAAAAACCCCCAGCAAAATCAGATCATCGAGAGACTCCCGAAGCAGAAGTTGGAATTTGAACGGCGTTGCCAACCATCCATTAGATATCACTTCAGCTTCGAATGTCTACACAGATGTCGAGTCATAATTACGGGTCTTGAGTGGTGAGGCGTCACGCTGAAGTGGATACCAACATTATCCCAAGCCAGCTCTTTGCAGGAGTCTGCAAGCTGGCTTTAACTTGGCCCTCCCTTCAGCCAAGCACCGAAAGGCTTCATTCTGTGCTTTGACCATCCGATCTCATCGAGTCGTGGAGCAACAGAGCGCGGAAACCGGCCCACACCGACCAACATGCCCCGTCTACACTAGTCCCACCTGCCCCCATTTGGCCCTGATCCCTCTAAACCTGTCCTACCCATGTACCTGTCTAACTGTTTCTTAAACGGTGTGATAGTATCTGTCTCATCTACCCCCTCCGGCACCTCGTTCCATACACCCACCACCCTTAGTGTGAAAAGGTTACCCCCCCAGGTTCCTATTAAATCTCCCCCCTCCCCATTAATCCTATTTCCCCTACTCTGGGCAAGAGACTCTAGGCGCTTACCTGATCTATTCCTCTCATCATTTTGTAGACCTCTACAAGATCATCCCCTTATCCTCCTGCGCTCCAAGGAATAGAGTCCTAGCCTGTTCAACGTCTCCGTAGCTCAGACCCTTAAGTCATAGAAACATAGAAACATAGAAAATAGGTGCAGGAGGAGGCCATTCGGCCCTTTGAGCCAGCACCGCCATTCATTGTGATCATGGCTGATCATCCCCAATCAATAACCCGTGCCTGCCTTCTCCCCATATCCCTTGATTCCACTAGCCCCTAGAGCTCTATCTAACTCTCTCTTAAATCCATCCAGTGACTTGGCCTCCATTGCCCTCTGTGGCAGGGAATTCCACAAATTCACAACTCTCTGGGTGGAAAAGTTTTTTCTCACCTCAGACTTAAATGGCCTTCCCCTTTATTCTAAGACTGTGGCCCCTGTTTCTGGACTCACCCAACATTGGGAAAATGTTTCCTGCATCTAGCTTGTCCAGTCCTTTTATAATTGTATATGTTTCTGGTCTAAGTCCTGCCAACATCCTATGTGGAGCTGAATGTTGGATGTCCAAGTCTTACAAACTTTATTGTTTGCTACCTGCGTTATGAATTAAATTCCAGGGTTGGTGTTATCATCTTGTTGTCCTGATTTGACTCCAAGATAATAGGAACAGTACCCTTTAGACTTTAGACTAAAGAGATGCAGCATGGAAACAGTCCCTTCACCCCACAGAGTCCATGCCAACCAGTGATCACCCCGTACACTGGCTCTGGCATCCGACACACTTTACCTAAGCCATTTAACCTACAAACCTACGTCTTTGGAGTGTGGGATGAAAACGGAGCCCCCGGAGAAAAGCCATGTGGTCGCATGGAGAATGTACAAACTCTGTGCAGACAGCACCCGTAGTCAGGATCGAACCTAGATCTCTGGCGCGGGAAGGCAGCACCTATACTGCCTCATCACAGTGCATGGTGTAACTTTCCTTCTGTGCGGACTTTATTGGTCAAATACATTTTGAGCTGTGTGTTGCAATACTTGGTCATAAGGTCATAAGGAATTGGAGTAGAATTAGGCCATTCGGGCCATCAGGTCTACTCCGCCATTCAATCATGGCTGATCTATCTCTCCCTCCTAACCCCATTCTCCTGCCTTCTCCAAATAATCTCTGACACCTGTACTAATCAAGAATCTGTTCATCTCTGCCTTAAAAATATCCATTGGCCTCCACAGCCTTCTGTGGCAAAGAACTCCACAGATTTACCACCCTCTGTCTAAAGAAATTTCTCCTCATCTCCTTCCTAAAAGAACATCCTTTCATCTCCATAGGCGCACTTTCTTCCACTCCAAGTGTGAAAACGCACACCTCCAGATTCAGGGATTGTTTCTTCCCAGCTGCTATCAGGCAACTGAACCATCTTACCATAACCAGAGAGCAGTGCTGGACTACTTACTACCCGATTGGAGACCTTCAGTCTAATCGTGATCGGACTTTGCTGACTTTACCTTGCACTAAACGTTACTCCCTTATCATGTATCTGCAGAATGTAAATGGCTCGATTGTAAACATGTATTGTCTTTTTGCTGACTGGATAGCAAGCAGTAAATGTTGTTCACTGTACCTCGCTACACGTGACAATAAATTAAACAGAACTGAACTGAACTGTAAATGACTTCCATGGGAAACATAGAAACATAGAAAATAGGTGCAGGAGTAGGCCATTCGGCCCTTCGAGCCTGCACCGCCATTCAACATGATCATGGCTGATCATCCAACTCAGTATCCTGTACCTGCCTTCTCTCCATACCCCCTGATCCCTTTAGCCACAAGGGCCACATCTAACTCCCTCTTAAATATAGCCAATGAACTGGCCACAACTAGCTTCTGTGGAAGAGAATTCCACAGATTCACCAGTCCCTGTGTGAAAAATGTTTTTCTCATCTCGGTCCTAAAAGACTTCCCCCTTATCCTTAAACTGTGACCCCTTGTTCTGGACTTCCCCAACATCGGGAACAATCTTCCTGCATCTAGCCTGTCCAACCCCTTAAGAAATTTGTAAGTTTCTATAAGAAACTTCAATCTTCAATCTTCTAAATTCTAGCTTGTACAAGCTGAGTCTATCCAGTCTTTCTTCATATGAAAGTCCTGACAGCCCAGGAATCAGTCTGGTGAACCTTCTCTGTGCTCCCTCTATGGCAAGAATGTCTTTCCTCAGATTAGGAGACCAAAACTGTACGCAATGCTCCAGGTGTGGTCTCACCAAGACCCTGTACAACTGCAGTAGAACCTCCCTGCTCCTGAACTCAAATCCTTTTGCTATGAATGCTAACATACCATTCGGGAAGAGTTCTACCCGCTATGATGTACTTTTTACAAATGTTCTTTCTTTCTACAACATACTACAGAGTCAGACCAAAGTCCTGCATCATGACCACCTGACTCTTATTTTCAATGCCCCTGGCATTGAAGGCTATCGTACCGTCTGCCTTCTTTACCACTCTATCTACTTGTGCGGCCACCTTTAGTGAGCTGTGAACTTGGACTCCAAGATCCCTCAGCACATCAATGCTATTTAAGGGTCTTGCCGTAAACTCTATCATCTCTCCTTACATCTAACCTCCCAAATTGCAACACCTCGCACTTGTTCAGGTCAAACTCCATCTGCCATTTCTCCGCCCATTTCCGCAGCTGATTTATATCCCGCTGTATCTTCTGCAAGCTTTCTTCATCGAAACATAGAAAAATAAGTGCAGCAGTAGGCCATTCGGCCCTTCAAGCCCAGCACTGCCATTCAATATGACCATGGCTGTCAGCAACTTCTCCAATTTTGGTGTTTTTCAGCCAACTCACCTCCTGCTTTTTCTGAAATATGTGATAGGAGCAGAAGTAGGCCATTCGGCCCGTCAAGTCCGCTCCATCCTTCAATCGTGGCTGATCTATCTCTCCCTCCTAACCCCATTCTCCTGCCTTCACCCCGTAACCTCTGACACCCGGGCACCCCTGACACACCAGAATATCTTCAGGTCATCTGGCCAAAGATCTCAACGTTGTTTGTAGGGTTTGCTGAGTGTATGTTAGTTGCCATGCGCCTATAAATCTACGCATGTGTACAGTACACCATGGCCAAAAAACGTTGAGGCAACTTGTAATGTTTTTCGCCAACTTCATCAACAAGCCCATAGTAAATGGAAACTTGGGCAGTGGCAGGTACAACGTATGGCCAAACGTAGTCACAATGGTGACTGAGCTGGCTGTCGACTTATGCGGGAGGGATTTTTTGTTGCTGATTGCCTTTGCAAAAAGCATGACTTCACTTGGTTGTAAGGGAGTGAGAAAGATGGAGGTGAGAGCACCGGTCATGCTGAGGGCCATGTCAAGATCAATAGAGACCTTCCAACCAAGGCCAGCAAAGACCAGCAGAAGCTTCTGGCCTGAAATACATCTTGCCAAGAGTGGACTAAGACAAAGCCTGGAGATTATGGTCTGGTCAAACTTGGCATGGTGGCGCAGTGGTAGAGTTGCTGCCTTACAGCACTAGAGGCCCAGGTTCGATCCTAGCCACAGGTGTTGGCTTGGATGGAGTTTGTACGTTCGCCCCCTGACCTGCGTGGGTTTTCTCCGGGAGCTCTGGTTTCCTCCTACACTGCAAAGACATACAGGTTTGAAGGTTAATTGACTTGGTAAAATTGTAAATTGTGCCCAGTATGTGGAGGATAGTGTTAGAGTGTGGGGATCACTGGTCAGCACAGACTCAGTGGGCTGAAGGGCCTGTTTTCATGCTGTATCTCTAAACTAAACTAGACAAGGTTAGGTGGTTGTGAAAGGATTGTGATAGGGTAGGCCTAGATAGAGTGGATGTGGTGAGGCTATTTCCACTCCTGGGAGAGTCTACCTTTGGAACGGAGATGAGGAGAAATTCCTCCAGTCAGATGAGTGATGAATCTGTGGAATTGCCACAGAAGGCTGTGGAGACCAGGTCAATGGATATTTTTAAGGCAGAGAATGATAGGCTCTTGATTAGTAAGGGGTTATGAGGAGAAGGCAGGAGAATGGGGTTGAAAGGGAAAGATAGATCAGCCACGAATGAATGGCGGAGTAGACTTCATGGGGTGAATGTAAGGGCCTGTCCCACTTAGGCAATTTTTTTTGGTGACTACAGGCGGCTGCTGCAAGATTTTTAACATGTTGAAAATTTTTCGGCAACAATCTTTACTGTCGTAGGTTGACGTAGGTGTTGTCGTAGGTTGTCGCCCGGTGTCGTAGGAGAATTCCATTAAAACTAGTTCCTGGCAGTTGCCTGAAGAGTCGCTTAAGTGGGACAGGCCCTTAGAATTCTGCTCCTATCGCCAATGAACTGACATGGGAAAGGATGGAAGAACGGTGTCATGCATAAATACCATCATTGTCCTGTTGGGCCGAATAACCGGCCTCATGATGTCCATGTTATGCTGGACTGGAATTACAAGCAACCCAGACCTCTAGAGGCTTTGGTCTGTTGTGAAACTTTTCACTTTTGCTATTAGTAAAAAAAAAATAGACTGAGATAAAAGCAGGTTGTGGGAGACTTGAATGGTTTGTGCAGGCAATAAAGAGCTTGTCAATTAGAATTAGACAGAGCAATAATTAACTTTCTTTATAAAGAGAAAATTAGAATATAGTAATCCGGATAAAAATAATGCAGGGAATGCATTACATTATCTCAGAATGAATTACAATGGAACCTCGATTATCTTTATTATTATTCCCAAAGCTAATCATGGGATTTGACTCCACATAAACCGACCAATAATTGCACTCCAGCTTATTAAATGATGCTTACCGATGTGGACAGTTTATTTGATCAATCATTACAGATTATTGCCAGGGATTCCAGACAGGACCACTGACATCCGCTTGCTGGGGCTCATGTTGTCGATCTCCCCGCGGTGAGCCCTGTCAACTGACCTCAGTCAGGCGAATGACAACAGAGTCACACAGGGCAGAGATAAGGAAGACAAACCAGTCTTGAAGAAACAAAGAACAGCAGATGTTGGTTTGTACCAAAGATTAAAACACGGTGCGAGAGTAACTCAACGGGTCAGGCAGCATCTCTAGGGGAAATGGATAGGTGACATTTCGGGTCGGGACCCATTCTTCAGACCTTCTGAAGAAGAAGGATCCTAACCCGAAACCGCACCTATCCTTTTCTTCCAGAGATGCTGCCTGACCCGTTGAGTTACTCCACTCATTTTGTGTCTATCTTTAGAGAAACCACTCATTGTGTTTGAAGGCTGGGCTCTCCAGTGGTGGAGCATGGTCTTGCTGGGGATCCACTGGAAAAGTAGACACAATATCTACTCGCCAATTATGACCTGCAAGGAGGCCATTCAGTCCATGTCAACTCCCAGCAGAGCCATTTCCAATGACCTTCTCATGTCCCTGCGGCCCTATGTCTTATTAGAATATGGAACAAAGAACCGGAGAACATGGAAGGTCCCAGCGAGCTGCGCGTAACCGGGAACCTACCTGGAATTATCCAAGGCTCCTGTCCCGCTCGACCAAGAAGACCAGGAACCGGGTAGGAGGGTGGAGGGAGTCCGGACGCTGGACAAAGGGCCGCTTTCAAGATGGCGGCGGGCAGAGGAGAGGATCAGTGTTGCCATGACAACTGGCCTTTAAGGCCAAGAAGCTTTAAACTTTGTGGGCACCATTAACGTGGCGACTCCTTGTGTACCGTCTCGGTGAAGTCTACTATTATACTACAATCGATACACTTTTGTATTTATCTCTGATTGTGCTCATCCACAGTAAAATGTTACTGGATCGTATGTGAAACAGAGAATTTCACTGGACCTAGGTAGATAGGTACATGTGACTAACGTATCATCATCATCAAACACATGGAACATAGACTATTTCAGTTTAGTGTAGTTTTGAGATGCAGTGTAGAAACAGGCCCTGCGACCCACCGAGTCCGCACCGACCAGCGATCCCCACACTAGCACTATCCTACACACAATACTAGGGACAGTTTACAATTTTACCGAAGCCAATTAACCTACAAACCTGCACGTCTTTGGAGTGTGAAAGGAAACCGGAGCACTCGGAGAAAACTCAGGGTGAACGTACAAACTCCGCGATGACAGCGCCCGTAGTCAGGATGGAACCCGGGTCTCTAGGTCTGTAAGTGCTGCAACTCCACCGCTGCGCCACTGTGCCGCCTATGTACATCGTACACGGGCCCAGGTGGGACTTGAACCCACAACCTTCTGATGTTGTGTGAGAGTGATCTGCAGTGAGTGGCACTGAGTAGTTCCAACGCTGCTCAGATTTCCTTTTCCTGAAACAGACTTGTGGTTCCTTCAGTGAGAATCTAAGACTTCATGCCCATCATTGTGACCTGTCCAAGATATCTTTGTCTCACTACATACCACATGAGCTTAGTGGGTATAGAAGTTGGGATGTTGCAGTAATGTAGGGCATTGGTGAGGCCGCAGTTCGAATTTTGTGTTCAGTTCTGGGCACCACACATAATGGAAAATATGTTGTCAAGCTGGAAAGGTTACAAAGAAGATTTACGAGGAAGTTGCCAGGACTAGAGGGGCTGAGCTATAGGGAGAGGTTGAGTAGGCTGGGACTCCATTTCTTGGAGTGCAGTAGGTTGAGAGGTGATCTTCGAGAGGTGTATAAAATCATGAGAGGAATAGGTCTCTTTCCCAGAGTAGGGGAATCAAGGACCAGAGGACATAGGTTTATGGTGAAGAGGAAAAGATTTAACAGTAATGTGAGGGGTAAAACCTTTTTCACACAAGTAGGGTGGTGGGTGTATGGAACGAGCTGCCAGAGGAGGTAGTTGAGGCAGGGACTATCGCAACGTTTAAGAAACAGTTAGACAGATACATGGATAGGACCGGTTTGGAGGGATATGGACCAAGCGCAGGCAGGTGGGACGAGCGTAGCTGGGGTATGTTGGCCGGTGTGGGCAGGTTGAGCCGACGGCTCTCTGTAGCGGTCACGGTGGCGCAGCGGTAGATTTGCTGCCTTACAGCGTCTGCGACGCCGGAGACACGACTACAGGTGCTATCTGTATGGAGTTTGTACGTTCTCCCCGTGACCTGCGTGGGTTTTCTCCGGGTGCCCCGGTTTCCTTCTACACTTCAAAGACGTACAGGTTTGTAGGTTAATTGGCTTGGTGCAAATGTAAAATAATCGTCCCTAGTGGGTGTAGGATAGTGTTAATATGCGGGGATCGGCCTGTTTCCGCGCTGTATCTCTAAACTAAACTCCTTCTCCCGCGTTGAATCCCACACCCGTGGTACATTTATCTGAGAGAACGACAGCTTCGAAAGCAAAATAAATTGAGCAAATATCATCTGAAATACTTTGCAGCACCAGCTGTCCTAATTAAAACAGTATTGAATAAAATGGGGCCTCAGGAGACATAGCACATGAAATTATGCCGGAGCTTGTGTTGAATTTCACGTCAAATTATGTTTCATTTCCACAGGGAGTGGCATTCTTGAGGCTTTAGTTTAGTTTAGTTTAGTTTAGTTTAGTTTAGAGCTAATTAACACTATCTTTCAACAACGAGGGATAATTTTACATTTATACCAAGACAATTAACCTCCAAACCTGTACGTCTTTGGAGGGAACCAAAGAGGAAGGTGGGACCAGTGTACCTGCGACATAACTAAGTAAGTAAGTAAGTTTATTGGCCAAGTATTCACATACAAGGAATTTGCCTTGGTGCTCCGCCCACAAGTAACAACATGACATACAGTGACAGTTACGAATGACATGTTGGCAAGTTGGGCCGAAGGGCCTGTTTCGTGGAGGGAGAATCGCATTACAATAGACAATAGACAATAGGTGCAGGAGGAGGCCATTCGGCCCTTCGAGCCAGCACCGCCATTCACTGTGATCATGGCTGATCATCCACAATCAGTACCCCGTTCCTGCCTTCCCCCCCATATCCCCTGACTCTGCTATCTTTAAGAGCTCTAAGAGCACTATCTAACCACCTACAATAATCAAGGAGGGTACACAAAAGGCTGGAGAAACTCAGCGGGTGCAGCAGCATCTAAGGAGCGAAGGAGATAGGCGACGTTTCGGGTCGAGACCCTTCTTCCAATGATTGATCCCAGTGTTTAGTTACAACCAGGGCAGTTTGGTAAACCCGGTGAAGATTAATTCTAAAGATAGACGCAAAAAACTGGAGTAACTCAGCGGGACAGACAGCATCCCTGGAGAGAAGGAGTGGCTGACGTTTCAGGTCGAGACCCTTCTTCAGACTGCTGGAACAAGGAGGGGCACAGTGGAGGGGAGTGGGGGTAGGGGTGGGAGGAGGGGGTCCGAAAACAACAAGGGACCTGGCGGTGGAGTGGGGGGGTGGGCAAGGACAAAGAGGTACCATGAGGACTCTAATGAGCACTAATGTCACTTTGTCGAGGCCAAAAACGTGGCGACTCCTTGAATACATTGCGCAAACCAAAGAATCTCACTGTACATGGGACTATAAATGTGAGATAATTAAATCGTTGAACCCAGAGACCGATTTCACTCCCGGCTGCGGGCCCTGTCTGGACGGAGTTTGTACGTTCTCCCCTTGACCTGCGTGGGGTTTTCTCCGAGATCTTCGGTTTCCTCCCACACTCCAAAGGCGTACAGGTTTGTAGGTTAATTGGCTTGGTACAAATGTGAATTGGCGCTAAATGTGTGTGTTTGGTAGTGTTAATGTGCGGGGATCGGTGGTCAGTGCGGACTCGGTGGGCCGAAGGGCTTGTATCACTAAACTAAACTGAACTAAAGGCTGGAGTAACACAGCGGGGCGGGCAGACATCTCTGGAGAGAAAGAATGGGTGACGTTTCGGATCGAGACCCTTCTTCCGACAGGTGGTCTGTCCAGAGTGGTGTGACATCTCTCCAGGAACCCGCTGAGTTCCTCCAGTTTTTGTGTGTATCTTCGGTTTAAACCAGCACCTGCAGGTCCCTTCCTTCCTAAAGTAAGCTAAACATTGATGACCAGCCCCACCTACCACCTCTGGCAGCTCAGTCCATATGCCTACCACCCTCTGCGTGCAAAAGTGAATCTGCTGATTCTGGCAGTATTTATCACACTCATTCCAATCAAGTCAAGTTTATTGCCTTGTGCACAGCTGCGGTGAGGGACAGGTACAATGAAAAGCTTGCTTGCAGCAGAATCACAGGCGCATCGGCTCAGATTGCTCGGAAGTTATCATGGATGTGGCTCCTTACTCTGTGCCAGTTGCCTGCACTTTGAAAGCAAAATATTGATAAATGTTTTGGGAATCTAGATAAATGCGAGTTTTGTTTTCAAACACTAATGCACTCCGCGGGATCTTTCTATGAGTGTGCCCAGAGCAAGTTTGTTTTCTGGTGACAAATAATAAACTTGTCATTTTTCTTTCTGCCTGGTGTGAGCAGCCTTCTGGCCTTGCCTGGGTATGTTCGAACGAATGTGACAGTATCGAAACATTTTAATCCACAGCGCAGGGCTGGAGGAGATGAGGACATCAGCATCTATTGAGTTATGAAATGTTGGCCAGTGGTCCTTTTGCAACTATTCCCCACGGAAAAGAGTCTTTTGATCACGGCAGACAAGGGGCTCAGCGGTAGAGTTGCTGCCTCACAGTGCTTGCAGCGCCAGAGACCCGGGTTCGATCCTGACTACGGGTGCTGTCTGTACGGAGTTTGTATGTTCTCCCCGTGACCCTCGTGGGTTATAAGGAGTTGCCTCACATCGTATGCAGCTCCGGAGACCCGGGCCCGATCCCGACTACGGGTGCTGTCTGTATGGAGCTTGTACGTTCTCCCCGTGACCTGCGTGGGTTTTCTCCGGGTGATCCGGTTTCCTCCCGCACTCCAAAGACGTACAGGTTTGTAGGTTAATTGGCTTGGTAATTGTTAAAAAATTGGCCCTAGTGGGTGTAGGATAGTGTTAATGTGCGGGGATCGCTGGTCGGCGCTGACCCGGTGGGCCGAAGGGCCTGTTTCCTAATGTGCTGTATCTCTAAACTAAACTCCTACTCCAGCGTTGAATCCCACACTCGTGGTACATTTATCTGAGAGAACGACAGCCTCTCCCCATGGCCCACATGGGTTATAAGGAGAGGTTGAGCAGGCTAGGACTCTATTCCTTGGAGCGCAGGAGGATGAAGTGTGATCTTATAGAGGGGTAAAAAATCATGAAAGGATTAGATTGGGTAGATGCACAGAGTCTCCTGCCCAGAGTAGGGGAAGTCTCATAGTAGGTTGAGTCTCTCTGTCTGTCTCAACCTCTCCTTCTTCCCCTCTCTCCTCTCTCTGTCGATCTCTCTCTCCCTCGCTCTCTGTCTGTCTCTCGCTCTGTCTGTGTCTCTCTCACTATCCCTCTCTTCCCATGCTCCTCTCTCTCCCTCCCTCTCTGTGTCTGTCTGTTTCTCTCTCATAGAAACATAGAAAAAGAGGTGCAGTAGTAGGCCATTCGGCCCTTCGAGCCAGCATGGCTGATCATCTAAAATCAGTACTCCGTTCCTGCTTTTTCCCCATATCCCTTGATTCATAGAAACAGAGAAAATAGATGCAGGAAGAGCTAGTCCTAAGAGCTAAATCTACCTATCTCTTGAAAACATTCAGTCAATTGGCCTCCAGTGCCTTCTGTGGCAGAGAATTCCACAGATTCACAACTCTCACTTTCTCTCCCTCTCTACTCTCTCTCTCTCCCATCCCTGTCCTCATCCTTCTATCCTCTCTCCCTTTTTGTCTCTGTCTTTCTTTTTCTCAACTCACTCTCAGTCTCTTTCTTTCTCTATCCCCCTCACCCCCCCCCCCCCCCCCCCCCCCCCCGTCTCTTTCTCTCCCTTTCTCTCTCTCTCTCTCTCTCTCTCTCTCTCTCTCTCTCTCTCCATTTCATGTTTAACGGTCATGAAAATCAAAGCTGGAAATTAAAATTAGAGTCAAGGCAGGCAGTCGGTTAGAATAAATCAAAATCCTTCTGATTGCAGCACTTGTGTTGTTATTATTCAAAAAGGCATCTTTCGCTGGAGGCTCCCCATGGACTTTCCCTTGCTGAATAATGTGGGAAGTTGCGGAGATGTTGAAATTCAGTGTTAAGGTATTAAATGATTCTGTGGAGAATATCCTTCAACTGGGCTGGTGTTGAATCCTCTGAGTTCAAGGCGCCTGCTGCCCAGCAGCACCACCTGGTGGCCGCAGGAAGCAAGACGAGTGGCACAAAACGCCGGAGTATCTCAGCGGGATAGGCAGCATCTCTGGAGGGAGGGGATGGGTGATGTTTCGGGTTGAGACCCTTCTTCAGACGATTGTTTTGCTGAACACTTCCGCTCAGCAAAACACTTCCTTGATCTCCTGGTTGCTGGTGACCTGAAGTGCTTCCATATCTGGTTCCCAAATCGCCTTGTCTTTGTCACGTGATCTCGTACCTCGCATCCTTGAGTTGCTGGCGTTGGTGAATTGTTTGCTGGTGAAGTGATCGTGAGATGCCCCTAATCCGTACAAAGCTAGCTCTGAGCCTTAAGAGCCTGTCCCACTTACGTGTCCTTGGCATGCAAATTACGCGACCTCGTGGTCCCTTGAGGCGCACGGGTACCGTATGGCCGCGCGGTGCCGGTCCCACTTAGAGGCGCGGAGTTGTGCGGGGCTGATCCCGACATCGCGCGGGGCTTCGAAATTCTGGCAGTGGCCGAAATCTATGCGCGCCAACGGCCTGTCGGCCCGCAGGCGCATTGCGGTCGTACGCAAAGACGTCTTCGCCTGACGTCGTTGGGACAGGCCCTTTACTTTACACCGTAGCTAACGCTGTGGAATCCCAATCGAGTGCAGTGATACAAGATAAGGGGAATAACGTGCGTTGCGTTTAGTGCAAGATAATGTCCAGTAAAGTCCAATCAAAGGTAGTCCAAGGGTCTCCACAGAGGTAGATGGTGGCTCAGGACTGCTCTTCAGTTGTTGGTAGGATGGATGGTAGATATTGCTGGAATTAGGTCCGTGCCCCTCTGATACAACCTCGGTTAGGTGTGGAAGCAGTTGGAGAAATAGCAACAAAGGTCACGGGAGTCACTGGGGGAGAAGCACAAACCTCAGCAGACACGAAGCAGGCACCTCACAGCTGAGAGGACTAGAATTAGGCCATTCGGCCCATCGGGTCTACTCCACCATTCAATCATGGCTGGGTCTCTGCCTCCCAATCCCATTTTCCTGCCTTCTCCCCATAACCCTCGACACCCGTTCTAATGAAAAAATTGCCAAAAAATTGAGTTTTTAGTTTAGAGATACAGCACGGAAACAGGCCCTTTGTGCCCACCAGGTCCGCGCCCACCAGCGACCCCCGCATATTAACACCACCCTATACCCACTAGGGACAGTTTTTCACATTTACCAAGCCAATTAATCTGCAAGCCTGTACCGCTTTGGAGTGTGGGAGGAAAAAAAATCCCACGCAGGTCACGGGGAGAACGTACAAACTCCATACAGACAGCACCCGTAGTTGGGATCGAACCTGGGCCTCCGGCGCTGCATTCGCTGTACGGCAGCAACTCTACCGCTGCGCCACCGTGACTGCCCTATCTCTGTCTTAAAAATACCCACTGACTTGGAGATTTAACAGGCGTGAGAGGGACAGCACAAACTCAACCTACAGCCACGAGGCTATTAAACACTACAACCTCAAAGAAGCTCCGAACTACATGGACTATTATTGTTATTATTGCACTTTCATTGTGTGATTGATTTTTATATGTACGTGTGGTTGCATGCGTGTGTGTGTGTGTTAACACACGCTGAACTTTCATTTTACCCGCACCCGCTGAGTTTCTCCAGCACTTTTGTCTACCTTCGATTTGCAGCTTCTTCTTAAACAACTGAACTTTTATTTTCTCGTTTATTATATTGTTTACAGTGCTCTCTGTTTACATATTCTGTTGTGCTGCTGCAAGTAAGAATGTCATTGATCCATCATTGAGCGCTAGACAGGGCTCTTAATGATAGCGGAGTCAGGGGATATGGGGAGAAGGCAGGAACAGGGTACTGATTGGGGATGATCAGCCATGATCATATTGAATGGCGGTGCTGGCTCAAAGGGCCGAATGGCCTACTCCTGCACCTATTGTCTATTGTCTGGGGTGGCAGGTTGCAACCTTCACGTGGTCCGCCCTGTTTCGACGAATGCAATCAACCTGGCGTGCACAAACAAATAAGTTCAAATAGAACAAGTTGTCCTACAACTTTAGGCTGTGCACAAGAAGAGAGGAAGAAGAAGTCTATTGTCTATTGTCTATCTAGGACATGTGACAATAAAACACTCTTGACTCTCTTGGCCCCATCCTGTCCGTATTTTCATCTTTCTTCAGTTTAATGACGAAGAATTGGAGCATTGGATTTCTGGAGCACCGTCTGAGGAAGGGAATTTCTAACCAGTCGCGTTAATTTCACCCAGGAATTCCCCCAAACGCCCACTGATGAATGCGGTGAGTGTTTAGGTAAATTCCGGCAGAAACCCTCGAGAAGTGCCTCCAGGAGACGTCTCTTTCAAGGTTTGTTCTGCGTGGAGCTACCACTTTGGGCATTGCCCCCGAATTCCCAGCGCAATAATTTCCCACAGTCGGAGGTGCAATCTTGGACGGTTCAAGGTCTATGACTGCACCTGAAGCTGCTGAAGATGGCAAGGACACACCAGAGGTCAAACAGCGAGAAGCAGTTAGACAGGCACATGGATAGGACAGGTTTGGAGGGATATGGACGAAATGCAGGCAGGTGGGACTAGTGTAGCTGGGACATGTGGGCAAGTTGTGATGAAGGGCCTGTTTCCATACTGTATCTCTCTATGACTATGAGTCTATGCATTCCATTTTCACAAGTTCATGTTGACAATAAGGCCCAGGAGCTGGATTAGGCCATTCCTACGCTTCCATTCAATCATGGCTGATCTATCTTTCCCTTTCAACCCCGTTCTCCTGCCTTCTCCCCACAATCCTTGAAACCCTTTCTAAATGGGAGCCCAATGACTTGGCCTCCACCGCCGACTGTGGCACTGAATTTGTGATATTGCATTGGAATGTTTGTGCCATCCAGGAAAAACTTCCAAAGCGGACGGCATGGTGACGCCCCGCTTTACAGGATTACAGCGCCAAAGACCACTGGTTCGATTCTGACTACAGGTGCTGTCTGTACGGAGTTTGTACGTTCTCCCCGTGACCTCGTGGGTTTTCTCCGGGTGCTCCAGTTTCCCCCCACACTCCAAAAACGTACAGGTTTGTGGCTTCGGTAAGAATTGGAAATTATCCCGCGTGTGTGTAGAAGAGTGCTGGTGTACGGGGTGATCGCTGGTTGGCGCGCACACGGCAGGCCGAAGGGCCTGTTTCCTCGCTGTATCTCTGATGTCTGAAGCCCAACGTCTAGTGTGAAGTCCAGGTTAGTTCCAGGCCAAGTCCAGAGTTCCAGGCTGTCGTTGTTGTTGTTGACGTAACTAGTTTTACCTGACCTCGACTGGGTTCAAGTCAAACTCTGGGGGCGGCTGCTCAGTTATTCAAAGAGTAGGCAGTCCTCCTGGTTCCAAAGCCACAACTGCGGAGTGTAAGACACCAAAGTACAAGGTTAGCTGGCCATCGTTACAACCCTGCTTGTGGCACCTGGCCATCTCAACCTCAGCCAACTAGCACAACCTTTGCAGAAACAATGGACTGCAGATGCTGGTTTACAAAACACAGGCACATGGGACGACACGGTGGCGCAGAGGAAGACTCGCTCGCGTACAGCTCCAGAGATCCGGGTTCGATCCTGACCTCGGGTGCTGTCTGCGTGAAGTTTGCACGTTCTCCCTGTGGCTGCGTAGTTCTCCTCCTGAACCCCAGAAACGTACGGGCTTGTGGTTTTCCTGGCCCTCTGTAAATTTCCCCTTGTGTGCTGGTGGAGTCAAGGGATATGGGGAGAAGGCAGGCACGGGTTATTGATAGGGGACGATCAGCCATGATCACAATGAATGGCGGTGCTGGCTCGAAGGGCCGAATGGCTTCCTCCTGCACCTATTTTCTATGTTTCTATGTGCAGGTAGTTGATGACAAACTGGGATAACATGGAACAAGTTTGAATGGGCAATCGATGGTTGGTGTGGACCTGATGGGCCGAAGGGCCTGTTTCCATGCTAAATCTTTAAACAGACTATACTAAGCAATGGCACAATTGTCCTAGATTACCACACTCCTTTAGGTTAGTTCAGTTTAGTTTAGAATAGTTTAGTTCAGAGATATAGCGCAGAAACAGGATATGTACGTTTGCCCACCGTGTCTGCACCAACCAACGATCCCCGCACACTAACACTAAGCTACACACACTAGGGACAATATTCAATTTTCCAAAGCCAATTAGCGTTTTTGGAGTGTGGGAGGAAACAGGGGCACCCGGAAAAATCCCACGCAGGTCACGGTGGGGGGGGGGGGGGGGGGGGGGGGGACGTACAAACTCCGTACAGACGGCACCCGTGGTCAGGATGGTACACGGGTATCTGCCGCTGTAAGGCAGCAAACCCACCACTGCGCCACCGTGCCGCACATGATCTCGTTCTCTGAGACTCACCGAGGCGGGGCCAGCGATCCCAAGCAATGTTTCCGAACTTTCATGCCCAGGGTTCGAATCCTTTTTCAGATGTAATTTTCCTTTTTTTTTCTCTCTTTAAGATAACATTAAAATTGAAATGTATACCACTAGCCCTTACCATTGTAAATAACGTTACATTTAAACCTTCCATCATGGACAAAGGTTTTTTACAATGGAAAAACTATGGAATTAATAAGATGGGCGATCTCAATAGGGAAAACTCCTTCATGTCATTTCAAGAATTACAACAAATTTATGGATTACATTCAAAAGATTACTTTAAATATTTACAAATTATGTAAAAGCAAACACACAAGAAATCAGAAATAGAAAGACAGAAATTTTAGATGAATGTCTAAATAAACACCCAAACACAGAAAAATTGATATCATATATTTATAACATTTTATTGGAAAACGATGTCCCAATGACAGAAATATATAGGCAATCATGGGAAAACGAATTAGGTCAATTAATCAGACCAGAAGTTAGGGATGAAAGTTTACAACATATACACCACTGCTCGTTAAATGCTAGACACTCTCTTATACAATTTAAAATTTTACATAGATTGCATTATTCAAAATCCAAATTACATAGTATTTTTTTCAAATGTATCTGCCATATGTGATAAATATCACCACTTAGAAGCTAATTTAACGCATTCATTTACAAATTGTATAAAAATTACTAAATTTTGGACAGAAATATTTAGGATAATTTCGAATGTTGTTAATATGAATCTGATCCCTGACACAAAATTAATAATATTGGGAATATTAGAAACAGATCAACTAATAACAACGAATCAAAGCATTTTTATTGATTACAGTTTAATAATTGGGAAAAAATTAATATTGAAATTCTGGAAAGGTCCTACATCCCCCACAACCAAAATGTGGATTACAGGAATGTCGGAGACACTTCATCTGGAAAGATTAAGGCTTGTCCTACTGGACAAGTTGGATCTTTTCAGAGGGATATGGTCTCCATTTATTGAATATCTAAGGGGTCAAAATGGCTCGGTGCGAGAGCCACACTGAAGCCTGAATAATGGAATGGTTGAAGAATCACATATTACAAATCATGGATATTTCTCCAATGATGGATAAGCTGTTTAATACACCACTCATTTTTTTTTTGATTTTCTATTTTTACTTTATTTTTCTCTATTTTTTCCTATCTGCAATAAAAAAAAATGTAAAAAGAAATACAAATAAGACATAATTGTTAATTTTAATAATATTACGGATGTATGTGACAAGTATATTCTTTTAATATGTACTTACGTCTGATAAAAATATTTAACAAAAAGATGTCATTTTCCTCCTGCAGCTGTAACAAGTTACAGAGAGAACATGGAGACAGTGGGAAAACACACAAGGTTAAACACAGTCACGCCATGGAAAGGCTCTAATAATCATAACAATTACCAGTCCTGCTCGATTAATGAAAGTGTTCAACTTCACTGCACCCATTAAAGTAGCCAATTAAGAGATAATGGGACTCAGAGAGAGAGAGACACAGTCTTCGTGTTCTTAATGCTATTTTTTGTTGGGCGGGGGAGGTGTTTACATTGAGGATGTGACTTACATGCAGTTTGTATGAGAGTTTAATTGATAGATTATCACTACATTCCACAAACTACAATCGGGCAGCGCCGAATGGTGTTCAATATTCCAAAGACGTACCGGTTAGTAGGTCAATTGGCTTTGGTATAAATGTAAAATTGTGGTGGTGCGTGGGGATCGCTGGTCGGTGCAGGCTCGGTGGGCCAAAGGGCCTGTTTTCCACACTGTATCTCGAGACTACACTAAACTGAACTTGGTAAAGAAAAGTAATGGCACGATCATTTGACACAGAGCTGCGGCCTGGCCAAGGGAGTCATTCAGACTCTGCGGTTAAAGTTAATCGTAACTTTATGTAGTAGCCAAGCTCAAGGGAAACCAGCGGCCTCCTCCGCTGTGTTTATTTAAAGAATGCCTATAAAGAGCGGCACGGTGGCGCAGCGGTAGAGTTGGGTTCTATCCCAACTACGGGTGCTGTCTGTACGGAGTTTGTACGTTCTCCCCGTGGGATTTCTCTGAGATCTTCTGTCTCCTCCCACACTCCAAAAACGTACAGGTTTGTAGGGTAATTGGCTTGGTATAAATGTCAATTGTCGCCAGAGAGTGTAAGATAGTGTTAATGTGCGCAGGGGCGGAAATCCTGGGGGGGGGGGGAACAGGGGGAACACGTCCCCCTCCCCTGCTTTGAGAGGTTTGAGAGGTGGGGGACAATCCCCCCCATGTTTTGTAATCCGGATTTTATCAGACGCTTTCTAAGGGCTGAATCGGCCCTTTCGCGGGGCCTTTCAGCGCCCAGCGCGGCTTAAAATCCAACTGCTGCATCGATGCGCTCGAGGCTCCCGATGTTGAAGTCCCCGCCGGCCGATGAAAGACCCCGTGAACGGGCCGATTCAAGCCCCACAATTCAGGGTGGACGAAGCTGCTGTTGCTGGAGTTCGGAGTCGCTCACCAACCAGGTCAGCTCCCGATGTTACCGTCCACAGGGCCCACGACCAAAGCCTCGCGCTTGTGTGTATGCGCTCGTGCGGCCGCCACGAAATTGTGTCCCCCGCATGTTTTGATAGCGATTTCCGTGCCTGAATGTGCGGGGATCGCTGGTCGGTGCAGACTCTGTAGGCCGGAGAGTCTGTTTCCACGCTGTACCACGAAACTAAGTTTAGCCAAAACCTAGGCATTAATGCATCTTAATTTTGTTATCTAATTAGTTAACGGATGTTGACAATTTAGCTACAAACTTCTCCTTTTCCACCATTAGGGGGAATTTCTTCGGCCAGAGGGCGGTGAATGTGTGGAATTCATTGCCACAGACCCACGACAGCAGCGGTAGAGTTGCTGCCTTACAGCGCCAGAGACCCGGGTTTGATCCTACACTCCAAAGGTGTACCAGTTTGTAGGATAATTGGTTTCGGCATAATTGCAAATTGTCCCTAGTGTTTGGATAGTTTTAGTGTGCGGGGAGCGCTGGTCGGCGCGACCTCAGCGGGCCGAAAGTGGGTCAGCAGATAGAGCTGCTACCTCACAGCGCCTGAGACCCGGGTTCGATCCTGACTATGGGTGCTGACAGTGCGGAGTTTGCACGTTCCCCCTGCGTCTGCGTGGGTTTCCTCCGGGTGCTCTGGTTTCCTCCCACATCTCAGACATGTACGTTTGTAGGTATAGATTACTCAGTCTCTGATCCTTTACCGGAGCACCCATTCCCATTGGCCACTTTCTGCAGCGCACGGCCTTCTGGGTAAGCACTGCCGCCATTGCTGGCTTGTTTCCGATGTAAACTTGAGTTGTGCAAATTACAGACTGCCTTGCTAGCACTTGCGAGGATGTTGCCAGGACCCGAGGGTGTGAGCTATAGGGAGAGGTTGAGCAGGCTGAGACTCTATTCCTTGGAGCACAGGAGGATGAGGGATGATCTTATAGTGGTGGGTTATAAGGAGAGGAATAGATTGGGTAGACGCACAAAATAAGGAGAGGAATAGATCGGGAAGACACACAGAGTCTCTTGCCCAGAATCAAGGACCAGAGGACATAGGCTTAAGGTGAAAAGATTTAATAGGAATCTGAGGGGTAACTTTTTCGCACAAAGGGTGGTGGGTGTATGGAACAAGCTGCCAGAGGAGGTAGTTGAGGCTGGGACTATCGCGATGTATAAGAAACAGTTGGATGGGTACATGGATAGGACAGGTTTGGAGGGATTTGGGCTAAACGCAGGCAGGTGTGACGAGTGTAGCTGGGACATGTTGGCAAGTTGGGCCGAAGGGTCTGTTTCCACCCTGTACGACTCTATGAGACGAGGGACTGAGTACAGAATTGTTTGCGTAAGTGCAAGTTGATGAAAGTCACTTTTTGCCTAAGTCTGGAAGTATCTGTATTGTATACATAAACGCAAGCCTTAGACAAAGTCACGGGCTAGATCACATAGTCACACAGAGTCCACCCCCCCTAAAACAAATTAATCGCACAGCCTCATCTTCCAATTATTTCCATCAGAGAAATGGTCCCTCAGGGAACTTTCACTGTCCTGGTTTCACACAAATTACAGAAGGAAAAAGACAGTGCAATGTATATACAACCATCATGTTCATATTTAACGTATTTTTTCCTTCAAAAAAATGATTAAAACAGTATGCCCTTGAAAATCGCAGTCTGAAAAAGTACGTTCTGAGCAGTTATTCACCAGTGTGGGGGAAAAGAATTGTAGATGCTACGTAAAGGACCCGTCCCACTATCACAATCTAATTCACGACCTCTGCCGAGTTTGCCCTTGACTCATACTCGCAGCATGGTCGTCACGAGGTCGTAGGAGGTCGCAGGTAGGTCGTAGGTAGGTCGTAGCAGGTCGTGATGCTAGTCGTAGGTACTCGTGGCATCGAGTAGGTTGGGGCGTTTTTTTTAGCATGATGAAAAATGTCCAGGAGTAAAAAAGGTCGTGAATTAGGTCGTGAAAGTGGGACAGGCCCTTAACTGTGAGTCCTCGGACTTATCAGCTGGATTTCAAATTCAACTGGTTGGATAAAAGGCCAGCAGTCACTACTCGCAAAAGTCAGTCATTCCTGAATGTCGGATTATCTGGTCCTGACAGGATATTCCCTAGGACATTGAGGGAAGTTAGTGTAGAAATAGCAGGAGCTATGACAGAAATATTTCAAATGTCATTAGAAACGGGAATAGTGCCGGAGGATTGGCGTACTGCGCATGTTGTTCCATTGTTTAAAAAGGGTTCAAAGAATAAACCTAGCAATTATAGACCTATTAGTTTGACGTCAGTGGTGGGCAAATTAATGGAAAGGATACTTAGAGATAATATATATAAGCATCTGGATAAACAGGATCTGATCAGGAACAGTCAACATGGAGGAAGGTCATGTTTGACAAACCTTCTTGAATTTTTTGAAGCGGTAACTAGGGAAATTGATGAGGGTAAAGCAGTGGATGTTGTCTATATGGATTTCAGTAAGGCCTTTGACAAGGTTCCCCATGGAAGGTTGGTTCAGAAGGTTCAATCTTTGGGTGTTAATGGGCGGAGTAGCAAGATGGATTCAACAGTGGCTGAATGGGAGATGTCAGAGAGTAATGGTGGATGGCTGTTTGTCAGGTTGGAAGCCGGTGACCAGGGTGCCTCAGGGATCTGTGTTGGGTCCACTGTTGTTTGTCATGTACATCAATGATCTGGAATTGGATAAGTAAGTATGCAGATGATACTAAGATAGGTGGTATTGTGGATAATGAAGTAGATTCTCAAAGTCTACAGAGAGATTTGGTCCATTTGGAAAAGTGGGCTGAAAGATGGCAGATGGAGTTTAATGCTGATAAGTGTGAAGTGCTACATCTTGGCAGGACAAATCAAAATAGGACGTACATGGTAAATGGTAGGGAATTGAGGAATGCTGTGGAACAGAGGGATCTAGAATAACTGTGCATAGTTCCCTGAAGGTGGAATCGCATGTTGATAGGGTGGTAAAGAAAGCCTTTGGTGTGCTGGCCTTTATAAATCAGAGCATTGAATATAGGAGTAGGGAAGTAATGTTAAAATTGTACAAGGCAGTGGTAAGACCAATTCTGGAGTATGGTGTACAATTTTGGTCGCCTAGTTATAGGAAGGATGTCAACAAATAGAGAGAGTACAGAGGAGATTTACTAGAATGTTGCCAGGGTTCCAGCAACTATGTTACAGAGAAAGGTTGAACAAGTTAGGTCTTTATTCTTTGGAGCGCAGAAGGTTAAGGGGGGACTTGATTGAGGTCTTTAAAATGATGAAAATAGACAGAGTTGACGTGGATAAGCTTTTCCCATTGAGGGTAGGGAAGATTCAAACAAGAGGGCATGACATGAGAATTAAGGGACAGAAGTTTAGGGGTAACGTGAGGGGGAACTTCTTTACTCAGAGGGTGGTGGCTGTGTGGAATGAGCTTCCAGCAAGGTGGTGGAGGCAGGATCGATATTAACATTTAAAAGTAAAGTGGATAGGTATATGGACGTGAAGGGAATGGAGGGGTATGGTCTGAGTGCAGGTAGATGGGACTAGGGGAAAACAAATGGTCGGCACGGACTGGAAGGGCCGAGAGGGCCTGTCTCCGTGCTGTAATTGTTATATGGTTATATGGTTATAAGTCCAGCATCTGCTAACCGAGATAAATGCAACAGTGTTTATCTTCAACTCTTGTCTGCAATAAGTCACTCTGTAGAACTTCCTCATCAGGTACAGAGAAAGACTAGGAAAAGACTACAAAAAGTAGTAAACACTGCCCAGTCCATCATCGGCTCTGACCTTCCTTCCATCGAGGGGATCTACCACAGTCGCTGCCTCAAAAAGGCCGGCAGCATCATCAAGGACCCACACCACCCTGGCCACACACTCATCTCCCTGCTACCTTTGGGTAGAAGGTACAGGAGCCTGAGAACTGCAACGACCAGGTTCAGGAATAGCTACTTCCCCACAGCCTATTAAACCTGGCTCGGACAAAACTCTGAACATTAATACCCCTCCATCTGTTATTTGCACTTTATCAGTTTATTCATTCGTGTGTGTATTTACGTATATAATTGTAGTCAATGCCTACTGTGTTCTGTTGTGCTATGCAAAGAAATAATTTCATTGTCCTGTCAGGGACACATGACAATAAACTCTTTTGACTTTGATGAGTTTAGTTTAGTCTAGAGATACAGCGCGGAAACAGGCCCTTCGGCCGCTGAATCCCCGCCGACCAGCGATCCCCGCTTGTTTTTAATTTATTCCTTGAGGAGGCACAGCGGTAGCGTTGCTGCCTTACTGCGCCATCAACCCGGGTTTGATCGTGACCACTGGTGCTTGTCTGTACGGAGTTTGTATGTTCTCCCTGTGACCTGCGTGGGTTTTCTCCAGGTGCTCCGGTTTCCTCCTACATCCCAAAAGTTTAGTTTAGAGATACAGAGCAGAATCAGGCCCTTCGGCCCACCGAGTCCGCGCCGACCAGTGATCCCCGCACATTAACACTATCTTACTCACACTAGGGACAACTTACACTTATAGCAAACCGATTAATCTACAAAGCTGTACGTCATTGGAGTGTGGGGGGGAAACCAGAGCCCCCGGAGAAAACCCACGCAGGTCACGGGGAGAACGTATAAACTCCGTGCAGACAGCACCCATAGTCAGGATCGAACCCGGGTCTCTGGCGCTGTGAGGCAGCGATTCTATCGCTGCGCCACCGTACCGTCCCAAAAACGTACAGGTTTGTTGTTTAATTGTCTTGTGTAAATTGTCCCAACTGTTCAGTTTAGTTTATTGTCACGTGCACCGAGGTACAGTGAAAAGCTTTTGTTGCGTGATATCCAGAAAGACAATACATGATTACAATCGAGCTATCTACAGTGCTGTACATATTATAAGGGAATAACATGTACTGCAAGGTAAACTCAGCGAAGTCCGATCATGGATAGTCCAAGGGTCACCAATGAGGTAGATGGTAGTTCAGCACTGCTCTCTGGATGTGGTAGGATGATTCAGTTGCCTGATAACAGCTGGGAAGAAACTGTCCCTGAATCTGGAGGTGTGCGTTTTCACACTTCTATACCTTTTGTGTGATGGGAGAGGGGAGGAGAGGGGGTGGCCAGGGTGCGACTCGTCCTTGATTATGCTGCTGGCCTTGCCGGGGCAGCGTGAGGTCGACACAAAATGCTGGAGAGCTCAGCGGGTGAGGCAGCATCTATGGAGAGAAGGAATTGGTGATGTTTCGGGTCGAGACCCTTCCTCAGACAATGGAAGGGAGTTTGGTTTCCGTGATGGTCTGGGCTGCGTCCACAACTTGCTCCGATTTCTTGTGATCTTGGATGGAGCTGTTCCCAAAATAGAACTACATAAGGGAGAACTGTGTAAGATAGAACTAGTGTACAGGGATCACTGGTCGGCACAGACACAATGGGCCGAAGGGCCTGTTTTTACACTGTATCTCTAAAATGGAAAATGAAATGAAATTAGTAATTTATTATCCATCCAGTGGAAGTTAAGAATTTGGACCAGACCAGGTAAGAGGGTGAATTTTCTTCCTGGAGAATTTATAGTAAGTGAACCAAATGCTTCTGATTACAACAACATGGTAGTTTCAGGCTACCGAGAGTAGCATTTTATTCCAGAATCATTTAATCTAATGGAGTTAAACTAATAGAACATAAAATAAGTGTACCATAGGAACAGTGTGCCGAAGAACTGCAGATGCTGGTTTAAACCGAAGATAGACACAAAATGCTGGAGTAACTCAGCGGGACAGGCAGCATCTCTGGAGAGAAGGAATGGGTGACGTTTCGGCTGAAGAAGGTCTCGACCTGGTTACTCCAGCATTTCCCATCTTCATCATGGGAACAGGCCTTTCCACCCAAAATGTCATGATATACTGATCAGCAGAGAAGATTATTGGCTGCAACCCTCCCTCCATTGATGAACTGTACACTGCAAGGGCCGGGAAGCGAGCGGGCAAGATTATCTCTGACCCCTCTCACCCTGGCCACAAACTCTTTGAATCACTTCCCTCTGGAAGGCGAGTCCGGACTGTCAAAGCTGCCACAGCCAGACATAAAAACAGTTTTTATCCACGAGTAGTTGCTCTACTCAACAGCCAAAAATCTGTAGCCTCCCTTTGATCTGGTATTTTGTTGGTTCACATGCTTGATCAATGGTATTTTATCATGAATGTTTTATTATTATTAATGTTTAGTGTTTTCTGAGTCATTCGTAACTGTCACTGTATGTCAAGTTGTTACTTGTGGGAGGAGCACCAAGGCAAATTCCTTTTATGTGAATACTTGGCCAATAACCTACTTACTTACTGATATACTAAGATTTTATAAGTATTTTATGGCGTTTTTGTATGCAATGTATTTTATGTAATGTTGTCCCTTGTCTGGACCTTGGGTCCGAAATAAAGTTTAATAATAAAAATACTAAATTAAACTAATCTCATCTGCCTACACATAATCCACATCCCTCCATTCTATCTAGAAGCGTAACTAGAAGCCTCTTAAACACACTATCGTATCTGCTTCAACCACTACTCCTAGCAACATGTTCCAAGCAACCACCACCCACTGTGTAAAATATTTGCCCCACACATCCCCTACAGTCTTTCCCCTTCTGATGTTAAAGCTATGCCCACTAGTCTTTGATATTCCCACCCTGGGAAAAGGTTCGGACTATCGACCCTATAGTCTCTGACAATCTACCCAGGAGGTTCTGACGTCCTTGAATGCCATGGCGGCACAGTGACGCAGCGGTAGAGCTGCTGCCTTACAGCGCCAGAGACCCGGGTTCGATCCTGACCATGGGAGGCTTGTCTGCGCGGAGTTTGTACGTTCTCCCCGTGACCTGCGTGGGTTTTCTCCCAGATCCCCTGTTTCCTCCCCTACTCCAAAGATGCACAAAGATTTACAAGGATTTTGCCAGGGCTAGAGGGTTAGAGGGTCTGACCTATTGTGAGAATTTGAGTAGGCTGGGTCTCTATTCCTTGGAGCGCAGGAGGATGAGGGGTGAACTTATAGTGTGTAAAATCATGAGAGGAATTGATCAGATAGACGCACAGAGTCTCTAGCCCAGAGTAGGGGAATCGTGGACCAGAGGACATAGGTTCAAGGTGAAGGGGAAAAGATTTAATAGGAATCTGAGTGGTAACCTTTTCACACAAATGGAGGTGTGTGTATGGAACGAGCTGCCAGAGGAGGTAGTTGAGACAGGGACTATCCCAATGTTTAAGAAACAATTAGACTGGTACATGGATAGGACAGGTTTGGAGCGATATGGACCAAACGTGGCCAGGTGTGTCTAGTGTAGCTGGGACATGTTGGCCGTGTGGGCGTTGGGCCGAAGGGCCTGTTTCCACACTGTATCACTCTGTGACTCTAAAGGGCTTGTCCCACTTACCTTGGCTCGCAAATTACGCGACTTCGTGGTCGCTTGAGACATACGGGCCTCGCAGGGCCGGTCCCACTTAGAAGCGATGAGGCGTATGGAGTTGTGCGGGGCTGGTCCCAACATCGCGCGGGGCTCCGAAATTCCTGCAGGGTCTGAAAATTGCATGTGGCAACGGCCTGTCGGCACGCAGGCGCATCGCGGTCGTACGCAGCGTCTTGATGTCGCACGCAGCATCTTGATGGCATACGCCTAGCACGTGGCGTAGTGCAATGACGTCACCGCCCGGCGTGGCGTTGCATGATGACGTCACCGCCCGACGCAGTGCGACATCCAAATTCAGTCGGCCTGCCTCCTGCCAATCACGCGCGAAATTAGCACGAACTTAGCGCGTGCTTAGCGCATACTTAGCGTGTACTTAACGCGACCTTCGCGTGAACTCCGCTTCCGTTTGGTCGTGCCAAACGGATGCAATCGCATGCAAGTGGGATAGGTCCTTAAGTGTCCATTCGTAACTTTAACAGCACCGTGCTCCTGCAGCTGCCTACCTCAGTACTGAGGGATTGCTGCACTGTCTGAGGTCATTGCCTTTAGAATAACACAACCAACTGAGACCCCAACAACTCTCTCTGAATTAAAAGATCCCAGGGAACCATTGCAAAACCAAACACAAAGATCCTAATCTCCTGGTGAATATTCATCCTGAATCAACAGCATTAACATCATCATATCAATACTACCCTGCCTGTTTACAGGAGCTTGTTGTGTTCATATTGCCTGTCACATTCTCCACGTTGGAACAATGTCTATACTTCCAAAGTACCTCACCCATGAAAAATGCTGAATGAACAACCTATGTTGCTGGATCAATGTAGAAACAAGGAGATGCTGGTTTACACAAAAGGACACAAAGTCAATAGACAATGGACAATGGACAATAGACAATAGGTGCAGGAGTAAGCTATTTGACCCTTCGAGCCAGCACCGCCATTCAATGTGATCATGGCTGATCATCCCCAATCAGTACCCCGTTCCTGCCTTCTCCCCATATCTCCTGACTCTGCCATTTTTAAGAGCCCTATCTCTTGAAAGCATCCAGAGAACCTGCCTCCACCGCCCTCTGATGCAAAGTGCTGGAGTAACTCCGCAAATCAGGCAGTATCCCTGGAGAATATGGGTAGGTGATGTCTATTGCTTCTCTCCTGTGATCAGAAGCAAAGATACTAGATACTGGATACTATTTATCCAGGACTCGACTATCTGAGCTATAGGAAGAGATGGGGCAGGCTAAGCGACAGAAAGTAATCATTTTTTTCTCACCTTCCGTTTTTAGTGGGGAACCTGAAGAAAGCAGGTCGGGTCGCCTACATTGGCGATCCGAGCACTTTATAGCAGAACAGCACGCAGAGCTTGAAGATGTGGCCGCCATGACAGACAAACCTCTGGTATCTTTGATTCCCAAGATGGCGCAAAAAAATTACCCATGACCTACTACAACTTTTTGTCGGAGTGGTTTATCTTGCTCCTCTAGTATCTTTGATGAGAAATGATCGTGAGATGTCCCTGATCTGTACAAAACTATCTCTGAGCCTCGGTTTACTCAATAACGATGAACACCTCCTCCAACCTCATCTACTGTGTCTGTTGTTCCAGGTGTGGACTCCTATGTACTGGTGAGACCAAACGCAGGCTTTTCTGAACACCTCGTTATGCTGTACACCTCCACTCAGTACGCCTAGGATTCCGTAATATCCCGGTTGCCAAATACTTTAACTCCCCCTATCCCATTCCCACACTGATCTTTCTGTCCTGTGTCTTCTCCACTGTCCGAGTGAGGCCCAAAGCAAATTAGAGGAATAGCCCCTCATATTTGGGCAGCTTACACCCCAGCGGTATGAATATTGTCTTGTCTAACTTCAAGTAACCCTAGCTTTCCCTCTCTCTCTGCATCCCTGCCCCTTCCTAGTTCTCCACTGTCCTCGTGATTAAATTTTACTGATTGTAAGCCTCGTTGTCACCTTCCCCTCAGCGAACAATGAACCGTTCTACATTTCCCGTGATATTCGCCCCTTTTTGATCTCTCGTTTTCACACTTTATCCTTCCATATCGCTCTGCCTCCCTCTCCTCCGATTCTCAGTCTGAAGGAGGGTCTCGATCCCAAACGTCGCCCACCCCTTCTCTCCAGAGATGGGGCCTGTCTCGGTGAGTAACTCCAGCACTTTGTGCCTAACAAGGTGCGGGAATTGAGTCCACACTCCGCAACATCGCAGTATGGCGGGAATGTCAGCATTGGCAGGGAATTCTGTCAACGCTAACTCTTTACCAAGAGAATATTCCATTATCCTCCCTGCCATCCCACGAGCTTTGTTTCGGTATTTACAGAGAAACTGTCCTGTCCCCAGATGAAGTGAATTGTAAGTGTCTGCCTCAGTTCTCAGTCTGGAAGACCATTAAAAATGCATAGGCACAACACACACTGTCAGTTATACATTTTTGTTTCTATTTCACAAACAAAACAAAGCTGTGATTTACTGTCTGACCCATTCCGTACAATCTTCCTCGCAGTCATCGCATTAATGCATTTTTTATCACCAGGCTCAATGGGAGCCCATCCCCCGCTGTTTGCATCCCAGTGCCTTGTCAATTCTCCAATACTTCAGTTGCCTTCTCTCACCGTGCCGCCCGAGATTGTCGGGATTGTGGGGACGGGAAGAGGGGATGAGAGAACCGGTACTTAATTTATGGACTTAAGGGCCTGTCCCACTTAGCATGAGATTGCATGCATTTGGCGCGACCAAACGGAAGCGGAGTTTGCGCTCAGTTCGCGCTAAGTACGCGGTAAGTACGCGCTAAGTTCGTGGTAAGTATGCGCGTGACGTAATTTGCGTCCTACTCACCAATCAGCTGGGCAAGAGGCGGGCCGACTCAATTTGGGCGTCGCACGGCGCCGGCGGTGTCTTCATCATTTACTCCAGTCTTAACCCTGAGGTGCAGGTGTACACAGGACACGTGTGCACTGCATCGCAGCTCGGTTTGGGAACAGCTCCATCCAAGACCACAAGACATTGCAGCGAATTGTGGACGCAGCCCAGACCATCACACAAACCAACCTCCCTTCCATTGACTCAATTTACGCCTCACGCTGCCTCGGCAAGGCCAGCAGCATAATCAAGGACGAGTCGCACCCTGGCCAATCCCTTTTCTGCCCTCCCCCATCAGGCAAAAGGTATAGAAGTGTGAAAACGCAGCAAAGATTGGAGTCGGGCAAGCCCGTTGACCCAGGAGGGTCCGGGCTCACAAACTCGCCAGCCGGCGGGACGGCAGAGGCAGCCCGACTCTACACCGCAGCCCGCAGGGTCACCACGGGCTGACGGCAACACTACCCGGAAGTCGGGCAAGCCCGTGATCCAGGAAGGTCCGGGCTCAGAGACTGCCATTCGCGGGTAGCGAAGGCAGAGCAGGAACTCCGACTCAACACCACAGGCCACAGGCATACCGTGGTCTGACGGGTATGCTCCCCTACGGAGGTAGTAAGACAGAGCCGGGGCCCGACTCACTACATAGGCGTAAGGCTTGCCGTTAGCGGCAGTTTATGGTCCTGTATGAGAGTCTGGTCACCATTAGAGCTGGGGGGGGGGGGGAAGAGTGCGCTCCTCCACCGGATGCCAAAGACCCTCAGGTAAGATACTAACCTTAAGTTGCTGAGCTTCTGTTTTAGACTTTGCTTACAGAAACGATGGATGGAGACCAGAATGAAGGCATCGAAGCATGCCTCCAAGGGCCACGGGACTTCGGATGGGAGTCAGCGGCCACCATTCCCGGAGCTGCCCGCAACACCGGCAGCACCCGCTCTGCGGACCGGGATAAGAACGCAGAAATCGGGGAGCACGGCGCAGCCAGGACCCGCCTCTCCACCACGGCTGGCCATGGAGCCGCAAAGTGGTAGGAGCACCGCGCGGGAGCAGGGTAGGCAAGACCCTGACTCCCAACCACTGTAACCTAAGCATAGGGACAGTGGAGCAAAGGTGCGTAAAAAGCATCGTGCCGCCGGGGGTAACCTGCTAGATTGCGGGCCGGTGATGGATCTGCTGGGAAGTCGGGGAGCCCTGCAGGAGCAGGAGGTACCGGCTCACCACCGGGTCAGGCTGCCAGAGTGCAGGCCGCTGCAGCGGATTTCGGTCGTGCGGTCCTGCTTAGGCAGCAGGCGGCGACCATGCGCCGTCACAGACCCATGTGGTCAGAAGTGGCGGTAAGCCCGCGCGGATGTCGGGGAGCCCGGCTGCGGGAGCCGGCACCGACTCATCTCCGCTGCCTTCCTATCAGGCAGGGGGACCACTACAGTCCGAACGACGGCGGACTAGCGGCATGTCTGCGTGGGAGTCGTACGGCCCCGCAGGAGCGGCAGCCGACGACTACCTGCCAGCAGACCCTTGTCATCACCTCGACGAGGTGCGGTTCGCTGGTAGAAGCCCCAGTGATTCAGGAGAACCTGGGGAAGTCGACTTGTCGTCCGCATATGCGGCGGCGGGCGCATGGCTCGGAGGAGCGCATGATGGAGCGTATCCTAGAGCACAATCTCTGCAGCTGGACCAGATGTCCTCCAGTCCTGGAGACATGCGGCTGGGCCACCCAGCATGTCCCATCATCGGTGGGGAATGCCATGGATCAGCTGCTGGCTGAAACGCAAGACGGGCTGGAGCAGGAACCTACAGTACCTGAGAAAACCCAGGAGGAACTGCTGAATGTGGTCTCCAAGTTCGCCCAGCCGAAGCACTCAGGTCAGCCTTTGCAGCCCAAACCAGTGGCCAGCATGGACTACCTCACCACACACCAGCTGCAGGAACCGGTCGTTACCGAGGCAATCAACATATACCAGGCCCAAACAACATTGAATGTACCGACAGTCAACACGCCCATCTGGGGCAACAACAGTCCGGGGATAAGGGCACAGGAGCTGAAGTTCCTAAACATCCTGAAATTGCTGCCGTCGGGGATTACTGCCTTTGCCAGGTCGGTTGACGGCATGGAATTGACGGCAGAGCAGGAGGATGCTCTTGCAATATTAGTCGTGAAGTTAACGCTTCCCGGAGTATCGCCATCAACCCGACTGCAAACCCCATATTTGCGGGGTTGTACTAGGCATCTGCGACGCCACCACCGAGACAGCTGTTCGGTGAGGACCTGCCCAAACAGGTCTAGGACCTGGATTAGGAGGCGAAGGCAGACGGGTTGATGAACCCACCTCCCTCCAGCAGGCCGGCAGTGCGCAGACAAACACCATATGGAAGACCTCGGGGGCCACCTGAAAGACCAGTAAGGACCTACACGCCAGCAGCACCTCAACACAATTCAACGGAACACCAGGAACCAGAACGTCAGGCCCGCCGGTAACCATGGAGGTAAGGGGGTCTGGTTCTCTTGGAAGTGCTGCATGTATAACCTCACAAGTAGGAGAGCGGTTACATACATTCTGGGATGCAAGGAAGCTGATTGTCACTATCCCAGGGAACAAAGCTATAGACATAATAGAGGCATGTAACAGCCTTGCTTGCGCCAGGAAACCGACTATTAGACATACTGCTAAAATAATTGGTAAACTTGTAGCTACATTCTAGCTACATAATTGGGCCGTTACACTATCAAAGCTTGCAAAGAGCAAAATCTCGGCATTAAAAGCGAATGCTGGACATTTTTACGGGCCTATGCAGCCGTCAATCAAGGCATAAATTGAGTTACAATAGTGGATTAGCTATTGTTAAATCCCATCATTACATCAAACCCATTAGTCGTGTTACAAACCGACGCAAGCACCAAGGGCTGGGGAGCTACCGACACCATTTCCAGTTGGGGTGGTAGATGGGATTTGCACGAGTCTACTTTTCTTCAATCACAAGGTATAAACTGTTTAGAAATGCTGGGAGCATGTCATGGGCGACAGGCTACGGGCTTAATGCACTAATCTGCAGCATACGCATGTCCGTCTTCAATAATACCACTGAGGTGGCGTATTTAAACCTTATGGGTGGTATCAAGTCAATATCTTGTGATGAATTGGAAAACTTATTTTGAGGATTGAAAGAAAAATTTGGATATCAGCTCCGTACCTTCCGGTTAAGCTCCATACAGTGGCGGACACCAGGTCACAAGTATTTACTTTCGACATCAAGTGGATGTTGAACCTCCAAGTATTTGCTAAAACTATAGCCTAATATGGAACACCAGATATCGACCTCCTTGCGTCCAGGTTGAACCATTGGATACCAACATATGTCTCTTGAGAACCAGATCCTGGGGCAGTGGCGATGGACACGTTCTCGCTACATTGGGGGGGAAATGGGTTTCTATAGTCGGACCTAGACCACCTACATATCTGCTACGATCTCCACTGTGCTGGAACCCTCACAGGCCTGCATTATGATGAGTCCCTCAGTTACAGTGCCATATACAGTGCCAGGAGTGCACTGTCATCCTATCTCAACATTGGAGTGGGATCTCACCAGCTGGTATCCACACTGAAGGGTATGTTCTATCCCTCCCCGACCACGATATATTACCAGAGATATAGGGGGTGGTGTTGACCCTACTCAGGAGATGGTCGCCTTTGGTGGATTTACCACTGGACTTATTCACCTTCAAAATAGTGATGGTAATGGCACTGACCACAGCACAACGGGTCCAAACTCTACAGGACTTACCTAGATAGAATGGTTTCGACCCACAATCAAGTGACTGCGTTATAGAAGAGTTGCTTAAACTACACAGACCTGCGACTACAGGTCCGAAAATGGGCATCAAGAGATGGCTCAAGGTGGTATTCGGTGAAGCAGGTAAGACACTAACATTTTTTAAAATGCCATTCTACCAGGGCTGCATCCACATCAGCGGCGAGGACCATGGAGGTGTTCATGGATTATGTCCTCGCAATAGCGGGCTGGGCCAGTGAAACTACATTTCAGCGGTTTTATAACAGACCTATGGCCGCTCCCGCAACGTTGGTGGATTCAGATTTAAGTGCTGTTCCCTAAACGTTTGTCCCTGAGTTCAGGGGTTTATTGTTGTATTAACAAATGTTATTATTTTTCAGCTTGTTCAAGTCTGAAATACGTTAACATACTTCCTCCATCAGTATTACGGCAGTGGGTGAGCATGGACGTGGTCCAGGGCATGTAATCACAGAGCTTTGAAATCTTCACGAAGTCACTCACGTGACTCCGAAGTAAAATAGTAAAATTAAACAAGAACTTACCAGTTAAAGTTTGATCTTTATTTTATGAGGAGTTGCGATGAGGGATTTCGTGCCCTCCGCTCCCAACCCTCTATCATAAGGTCAACTGGCATGTTCGAGTCTCTTTAATCTTACTATCGCCAGTCATTGTTGTTATCTGTGATTCCACACCGCTGCTTTGAAGAATGTCGCGCATGCATGCTGGCAGGGTCTTCACGAAATCCCTCATCGCAACTCCTCATAAAATAAAGATCAAACTTCAAACTGGTAAGTTCTTGTTTAATCTTACTATTAAAGGACGTTCTTTTAGGAAGAAGGTGTGGAGGAATTTCTTTAGTCAGAGGGTGGTGAATCTGTGGATTTCTTAGCCACAGAAGGCTGTGGAGGCCAAGTCAGTGGAAATATATAATGCAGAGATGGATAGATTCTTGATTAGTATGGGTGTCAGGGGTCATGGGGAGAAGGCAGGAGAATGGGTTTAGGAGGGAGAGATAGCTCAGCCACGATTGAATGGCGGAGCAGACGTGATGTGCCGAATGGCCTCATTCTACTCATCTCACATGCTCTTATGATCTGACGAACACTCTGCAGTTTCTCGTGGCCTTGGCCTTCGCAATCTTGCAGCAATTTCACAGATGTTCGGTTCACAGCAAGAGTTCAGTGACTCGACGGGTAACTGTAAACGCATTGTCTTGTAAACTAAACGGCACCATGATGAATGTATATTTGACTGCATTCATGAAGACTTTACGAGTATAATGCGAAATTGCAAGATGTCAGCTCTTGATCGCTTGACTGGATGTTACACTGTGTCTCTGCCACACCCGTCTCGAGACGATGTCGTTTGATGGGACCCTCTTTAAATGTTCAGAGCAGCAAGTCAATAAAAAGTTGTGTTTCAATTCTGGAGGAGTATGAAACGACTGTAGTCCTGTCACAGTGTGAAGCACCCTGGTCCCTTTGATCACAATTGTCACCAGCCTTGTCTTTGAAGCTTCACAAGCTGGAGTATGTTGCCCTGCCTTTAGGGGATGCTCAGTTGAATTCTAACTCCAGATTCAGAAGTTAACTAACCCCAGTCAGAATCTGTTCCACCCTGGGGCTGTAGAAGATCACCGTACAAAGCTGCCGACTCTAGTCGGGGGGGGCAGACTATTGTGGACGCTGCCCCGATCAGCGCGCAAACCAACCAATGGAAGGTGAAGGGGGAAGGCTAAGACCGGTGGCCGGGCCAAGCCTGAGATGCCAGGACCTCTTCCTGGCCACAGGTAATGAAGGAGCCCATACACACGCATACACACACACACACTCACGCATGCACACACACACACACACACACACGCACGAACACACACACACGAACGCGCGCGCACACACACACACACGCACACACACACGCACACACGCACGCACACACAGGCACACACATGCACGCACACACACACTCACGCACGCACGCACACACACACACGCACGCACACACGCACGCAGCACACACACACGCACACACACACGCACGCACGCACACACACACACGTGCGCATGCACACACACACACACACACACACACACACACACACACACACACACACACACACACACACACACACACACACACACACACACACACACACACACACACACACACACACACACACACACACACACACACATACACACACACACACACGCTGGAGATTAGGATCACGGGGAGATTGTACAAACTCCATACAGACAGCACCCGTAGTCGGGATCGAGCCGGGCCTCTGGCGCTATGTGTCATTAACTCTACCGCTGCGCCACCACGTTTCCAGATTCAGAAGTTAACTAACCCCAGGCATTGTCAGGTGGGGAATTTGCAAGGAAGAGCAAGGATTCACAGTGTTGCACAGACTGAAACTACACACAGATGCTACACAAGACGAAACATAATCAGGTGGGAAGATTTCAGCCTTTGCTGCTCTGATTTAGCACTCGCCTTAAACCTCTGCACATATCATAAGCTAATGGGTTTAAAACGCACTCAAGTGAATTCTTTATTCTGCTTCTGGACACTCAGTTTTCATCAGAGAAGTTGTTTTTCATCTTTTTCTTAATTAATCTCTAATATACGCTGCGTTTATCACAGCTCCCTTCCTTGCCAACACCATTTGCAGCATCTCCATCTGTGTGCTTTGTACCAGCATCTTTACAGTCATAAGCATCATTTATATTTATTTGGCACCTTAATGATGCAAAATGTCCCCAGGCGTTTTAAGTGCAGGAGGTGACGCGATGCGGAGAGTGAATCATTTTGCTTTCTGTCGTTCTCCGCTCGCTAATGAAGTAGATTGATGCTGTTTTCTTTATGTTGAAGGGAACAAAATTTAATATCAAAAGCAGAAAGTGTTTAAAGTGCTAAATCGTTTACGGGCGGCTCAGTGGCGGAGCTGGCACAGCTGCCGCCTCACATCGCCAGAGACCCGGACCGCTCCTGACCCCGTGTCGTCTGTATGGAGCTTTTGCGCATTCAGCCTGGGACCGCATGGGTTTCCTCCGGGTGCTCCGGTTTCCTCCCACATCCCAAACACGTGCGGGTTTGTAGGTTAATTGGCCTCCGTAAAATTTGCCCCTTGTGTGCAGGGAGTGGATGAGAATAACATAGAACTAGTGTGAACAAATAGTGAAGGGCCTGGATAGAGTGGATGTGGAGAGGATGTTTCCACAAGTGGGAGAGTCTAGGACCAGAGGTCATTGCCCTAGAATAAAAGGACGTTCCTTTAGGAAGGAAATGAGGAGGAATTTCTTTCGTCAGAGGGTGGTGAATCTGTGGAATTATTTGCCACAGAAGGCTGTGGAAGCCAAGTCAATGGATATTTTTAAGGCAGAGATAGATACATTCTTGATTAGCACGGGTGTCAGGGGTTATGGGGAGAAGGCAGGAGAATGGGGTTAAGGGGGAAAGATAGATCAGCCATGATTGAAGGGCCGAATGGCCTAATTCTTCTCCTATAACTTATGAACTTAGGAAATTATGAACACGCGATCAATGGTCGGCATGGACTCAGCGGGCCGAAGGTCCTGTTTCCAGTCAACTCTGGACAGGTGAGACGGCATCTGAGGAAAGAGAAATAAGATGAACACTTCAGAAGCTCTGGTGTAGAAAGTGGAGACATCCAATGTAACGGAGGCGGCAAAGCAAAATGCTGCAGTTGCTAGGAATCTGCAATAAAATCAGCGAATGCTGGATTTACGCAGCAGGTGGCACAGAGGTGCAGCAAACACTAGTCCAACAACCTTGTCCAATCATGACCTGGGGTGCTGTCGCTGTGGAGTTTGCACGTTCCCCCTGTGACAGAGTGGGTTTTCTCTAGTTTATTCCCACATACTAATAGACTAATCGGCAACTGTAGACTGCCTCAACTGGAGGTGGATGGCATAGGAACTGGGGGGAATTGTTGTCCATGATGGAGGGAAATGGGATTGTTGGCATCACTCAGTGAGCTAGCATGAACACAGTGGACCGAATAGCCTGAAGAAGTGTACCGACCCGAAACGTCACTTCATAAGATCATAAGATCGTAGGTGATAGGATTAGAATTAGGCTATTCGGCCCATCAAGTCTTCTCAGCCATCCAATCATGGCTTTTTTTTTAAGAACAGAATGATGCCTGGATTAGGGGATCATTAGCTACAGGGAGAGCTTGTACAGGCTTGGATTGTTTTCTCTCGAATGCCAAATGTTGTGGGAAACTGGATAGAAGTATATAAAGTTATGCGAGGCATAGATAAGGTAAACAGAAGTTCAAAGTAGATGCGGGGCTAATTTAGTCAGTTTTAAGCAGAGGGTGGTGAATGCCAGGGACGTGCTGCCAGAGGTAGTCAGAAGGTCAGAAGGTCATAGGAGTAGAATTAGGCCATTCGGCCCATCCAATCATGGCTGATCTATCTCTCCCTCCTAACCCCATTCTCTTACCTTCTTCCCACAACCTCTGACACCTGTACTAATCAAGAATCTATCTATCTCTGCCTTAAATATATCCACTGACTTGGCCTTCAGTGCCAAAGAATGCCACAGATTCACCACCCTCTGACTAAAGAAATTCCTCCTCACCTCCTTCCGAAAATAACGTCCTTTAATTCTGAGGCTATGACCTCTCGCCCTGGACTCTCCCACAAGTGGAAACATCCTCTCCACATCCACTCTATCCGAGCCTCTCACTATTCTGTATCACTTATCCATGTTCTCCAGGGATACAGCCTGATCTCTTCCTTTCTTCATCCCCCCCCCCCCCCCCCCCACCCCCCTCACCACCCTCAGTCTGAAGAAGGGTTTTGACGTGAAACATCGCCTATTTCCTTCGCTCCATAGATGCTGCCTCACCCGCTGAGTTTCTCCAGCATTTTTGTCTACATACAGCCTGACCTGCGGAGTTACTCAAGCACTTGTCGGACTGGATTGGAGAAGGGCTGGGGGAATGCCTCCAGCGCCTTTAAGATGGGCGGGAGGAGGCACCCCCAGGTGATACAGAGGCTGTCGGGCGAGGAGAGGGACATTGGGTCGCGGGCCTACCTGGGCTTACCTGTCCATACCTGCATGTGGTCCAGCATGTGGAATTTTGGACCTTTCTTTTTTTATTTTTCTTTAATTTAAACTGCACCAAACTATGGCGACAGTGCATTTGTGGGTTGTGCAAAAGAATTTCACCAGGATGTGCATGCGTGATAATAAAGAATCAAATGTCCAGATGATTCTATATTGTTCTGAGTAACATGAACTCAGACAGCATTCTTGTGGACAGAAACAGAGGAAATATTTCTGATCAATGATTTTTTGTTAATATAAGAATTGGAAAATTGATTCCACGAGCTTGTTTTGATTTACAGAGAGGAAGAAGAGGGCAAAGAATTCTAGATTAGAACGGATGTCAAGGGGTTATGGGGAGAAGGCAGGAAAATGGGATTAGGAGGCAGAGACCCAGCCGTGATTGAATGGCGGCGTAGACTCGATGGGCCGAATGGCCTAATTCTACTCCTCTCAGCTGTGAGGTGTCTGTTGCGTGTCTGCTGAGGTTTGTGCTCTCTCCCCGGTGACTCCCGTGGCCTTTGTTGCTATTTCTCCCACTGCCTCTCACCATTCTCCACACCTGATGGCCTAATTCTACTCCCATAACTTGTGTGAATAGGGAATGCCTGTGAAAATGTTGGATAGTTTAGTTTAGGTTAGACATACAGCGCAGCAGCAGGCCAGTTGGCCCACCGAGCCCACACCGACCAGCGATCCTTGCACACTAACCTATCCGACACACTAGAGCCAATTAACAATTGTTACCAGAAGCCAATTAACCTACACACCTGTACGTCTTTGGAGTGTGGAGGGAAACCGAAGCACCTGGAGAAAACCCACGCGGTCACGGGGAGAACGTGCAAACTCCGTACAGACAGCACCCGTAGTCAGGACTGAACCCGGGGCTATGACGCTGTAAGGCAGCAACTCTACCGCTGCGCCCTTTTTTAAATGCCGACTTCTAAATGCCGTTATCTGCCTCTACGACATCCTTTGAGGCTGAAGAAGGCCTCCGACCTGAAACATCACGCATCCCTTTTCTCCACAGATGCTGCCTGACCCACTGAGTTACTCTAGCAATTTGTGCCTACCTCCCCTGACAGCTTGTTACATATGTCCACTGCCCTCTGAATGTAAATGTTGCCCTTCATTTAGGGTTGGCATTAAATCCCGTCCCTATCGCCATAAATCTACTGAATTGAACACTTTGTTGCCAATTGTGATGAGTCACAGTGAAATTCTTTGCTTGCGTATCCAAGGTATGCAAATAGTCACCACATAAAGGGCGCTGACGAAGGTACAATTTCCCTCCCCCGTGCCAGGTCCCCCTTTGTTCTTCCCCGCTTTGCACTCTTATTTTTGATTTCCCTATCCCGGGTAAAAGACTATGCATTACAAAGTAGGTCCCATTATTCACCACCACACCTCAATTGCCACCAAGGTACCAACTGCCCCTCTCACTATCTCACCACCCTCCTTCTCCTCAAGCCCCCAATTAGCGCTCCCTCCTCTTCACATCCCCTCCCCCTCCCCCTCCCCCTCCCCCTCCCCCTCCCCCTCCCCCTCCCCCCCCCCCCCCCCCCCCCCCTGCCCCCCCAATTTCCCAAATCTCTGATTGGCCCGACCCTTGACGTAAGCATCCCACTGTAGCGCAGTTCAGAGCAGCACAGTGGTGCAGAGGTCGAGTTGCTGCCTCACAGCACCTGTGACCCGGGTACTATCCTGACCACGGGTGCTGTCTGCAGGGAGTTTGCACGTTCTCCCAGTGGCCAGGTAGGGCTTTCTCCGGGTGCTCCGGTTTCCTCCAACACCTTTGCAGGTTAATTCCTACAGCTGCGTAGGTTAATTCGCCGCGGAGAAATCGTTAAAAATTGTCCCTAGTGTGTATGACTGTGCTAGTGTACGGGATGGTCGCTGGTCAGCACGGACTCGGTGGGCCGAAGGGCCTGTTAACATGCTGCATCTCTAAACTAAAATAAACTAGTCAAGTCAAGTTACTTTTATTTCTATAGCACATTTAAAAAACAACCCTCGTTGACCAAAGTGCTTTCCATTGGTGGAGGCACTAACGTTATACAACAGTGGTTTATAGGTTCATAACTAGAACTGCTGCCTCCCAGCGCCAAAGACCCGGGTCGAAACCTGACCACGGGTGCTGTCTGTACGGAGTTTGTGCGTTTTGTCTGTGACCGCGTGGGTTTTCACCAGCTGTTCCGGTATTCCCCCCACACCCCAAAGGCGTGCTGGTTTGTAGGTTAATTGTCTTCTGTAAATTGCCCCTAGTGTGTGTAGGATAGAATTAGTGTCTGGGGTGATCGCTGGTCAGCATGGACTCAGTGACCCCAGTTTCCACGCTGTAAAAATAAAACTAAAACCTTGGATCTCGAGACAGCCCATTAGTTTAGTTCAGTTTAGTTTAGAGATACAGCGCGGAAACAGGCCCTTCGGCCTACTCAGCCCGCGCTGACCAGCGATCTCCACACATTAGCACTATCCTACACACACTGGGGAAAATGTACACTTATATCAAGCCAATTAACCTTTACATCTACAAACCTACAAACCTATACGTTAAGAATATGGGGTAAGCCAGTTAGAACGGAGACGAGGAAACACTTCTTCAAACAGAGAGTTGTGAGTCTGTGGAATTCTCAGCCTCAGATTGCGGTGGAGGCTGGTTCTCTGGGTACTTTCAGAGCTAGAGAGGGCCCAGAGCTAGAGAGTGCTAGATAGGGCTCTTAAAGATAGTGGAGTCAGGGCATATGGGGAGAAGGCAGGAGCCTTCTCTGCCACAGAAGGTAGTTGAGGCCAGTTCATTGGCTATATTTAAGAGGGAGTTAGATGTGGCCCTTGTGGCTAAAGGGATCAGGGGGTATGGAGAGAAGGCAGGTACAGGATACTGAGTTGGATGATCAGCCATGATCACATTGAATGGCGGTGCTGGCTCGAAGGGGCAAATGGCCTACTCCTGCACCTATTGTCTATTGTCTATTGTCTATTGTCTATGGAGCATGGGAAAAAAACAGGGAAAACCCACGCAGGTCACGGGGAGGACGTACAAACCTTGTACAGACAAGCACCCGTAGTCGGGATGGAACGCGGGTCCCTGGCGCCGTGAGGCAGCAACTCTACCGCCGCGCCACCGTGCGGCCTTTGTTGCAGTAAGCCTCCACCACCTCCACAGCTCTGTACCTTGTGCACCACCTTGCGTCAGCCCGACACTGCTGTTCCCCTGTTCCTCTGAGCTCTCTCCACACCAGGGTCCCGCTTCACACCACTGTGAATATCATCTGTCAACCCGAATGAATTTCAAACTCGAGAGGATCAGGCGCATTTTCAGCAGATTAATTATTCATTTGAAGCAATATTGGATTTCATAATTGCGGTGGAGATTTCAGAAATAATGATGCGATCAAAGTATTAATTATAACTGACTGGAAGCATGGTGGGTGGCAGGGAGAAGTGTTCCACTTGACTGATCACCCAGCAAGCTAGAGACAGGCCAGGATACCTCATTAATCTGGCCTGACACGCCAGTTGACCAGTGAATCATAAACTGCTTCAATCATCTCTCTGCACAGGGTCAAACCTGCAGCCAATGCAGCCATTTGTCAATTAATCGATGACAGATCAATAAGGTTCGGCAGCTCACAGCCCAGTGGTATGAATATGAAGGCTCTCGACCCGAAACGTCACCTCTTCCTTCGCTCCATCGATGCTGCCACACCCGCTGAGTTTCTCCAGCATTTTTGTCTACCTTCGATTTTTCCAACATCTGCAGTTCTTTCTTGAACATGTTGTCCACTCCACTGCAAAATCTCCTCAAGGTTTGCCTACTTTGAAGAATTTCTCCTCCTCTCTCTGAAAGCAGTCTGAAGAAGGGTCTCGACCCGAAACGCTTGTACACTCTGGAGTTTATAAGGATGAGAGGGGATCTCATTGAAACATATAAGATTGTTAAGGGCTTAGACACGCTAGACGCAGGAAACATGTTCCTGATGTTGGGGGAGTCCAGAACCAGGGGGCCACAGTTTAAGAGTAAGGGGTAAGCCATTTAGAACGGAGATGAGGAAACACTTTTTCTCACAGAGAGTGGTGAGTCTGTGGAATTCTCTGCCTCAGAGGGTGGTGGAGGCGGGTTCTCTGGATGCTTTCAAGAGAGAGGTAGATAGGGCACTTAAAAATAGCAGTCAGGGGATAAGGGGAGAAGGCAGGAATGGGGTACTGACTGGGGATGATCAGCCATGATCACATTGAATGGCGGTGCTGGCTCGAATGGCCTACACCTGCACCTATTGTCTCTTGTCTATTGTCCATTGAAACGTCACCTATTCCTTGGCTCCATAGATGCTGCCTGACCCGCTGAGTTTCTCCAGCATTTTTGCATACCTCGATATTTCCAGTGTCTGCAGTTCTTTCTTAAACGTATGAATGTGAATGTTATTTCAGTGGTATGAATATGAATAGTATTTCATTCACGTTTAATTCATAAGGTTTTAATGTTTTATGTTTGATTCCTAATTGTTTACAATATGTCGTGGTGTTACTTGCAAGTGGAGCACCAAGGCAAATTCCTTGTATGTGTACATACTTGGCCAATAAACTCACTCATTCATTCATTCAAGTAACCCTTGCATCGCCCCTCTCTCCGTCCCTCCCTGATCCTAGTTCTCCGACTGGTTTCACTGTCCTGTTGATTCAATTTTACTGATGTGTGCCTCGTTGTCACTTTCCCCCTCAGCTAACAAGGAACCATTCTTCATTTCCTAGGTAGACAAAAATGCTGGAGGAACTCAGCGGGTGAGGCAGCATCAATGGAGTGAAGGAATAGGTCATGTTTCGGGTCGAGACCCTGGAGGGGCCCCGAAGGGTCCCCGAAGAGACCTTGAAGGGTCTCGACCCTAAACGTCACCTATTCCTTTGCTCCATAGATGCTGCCTCACCCGCTGAGTTCCTCCAGCATTTTTGTCTACCTTCGATTTTTCCATCATCTGCAGTTCTTTCTTAAACATTCTACATTTCCTTATCATCGTCCGCTTTAGTTTAGTTTAGAGATCCAGCGGGAAACAGGCCCTTTGGCCCACCGACTTTGCGCCGACCAGCGATCCCCCGCCTATCAACACTACCGCACACACACTGTGTGTGTGTGTGTGTGTGTGTGTGTGTGTGTGTGTGTGTGTGTGTGTGTGTGTGTGTGTGTATGTGTGTGTGTGTGTGTGTGTGTGTGTGTGTGTGTCCATGTATTATGTACTGTATATGACCCATGCAAGTATATATGTATAAGTGCATGCACGCCTGTTTGTGTGTCTTACGAGTGTGTGCTTGAGTGTGTGTGTTATGTTTATGTACACGTGCATGTATGCAATGTATGTGTGAATTAACGCATGTATGTGTGTTTTCTTGCATGTGTGTGCATGTGTATGCACATGTGCATGCATGTGTGTCTTTGCAAGTGTGCGTGTGTCCATCTGTGTGTGTATCCTATACACTAGGGACAATTTATAGAAGCCAATTGCTGCCTTACAGCACCAGAGACCTGACTATGGGTGCTGTCTGTACGGATCCTTGTGATCGCGTGGGTTTTCTCCGGGTGCTCCGGTTTCCTCCCACACACCAAAGACCAAAGGGTTTATAGTTTAGTTGACTTCTTTAAATTGTCCTCAGTGTGTAGGGTAGTGCACTGTGAACACTGGTCAGAGCGGACTCGATGGGCCGAAGGGCCAGTTTCCATACTGTATCTCGAAACTCATGAGCTGTCTGCATCTGCATCGCTCAAAGCCCTTCCCAGTTCTTTTACTTGGGTAGTTTACACCCCCGCGGTATGAACATTGACCCCTATCTTCAGACAGCACTTGCTATCTCTCTCCACCCCCTCCCCCTTCCCAGTTCTCCCACCAGTCTTATTGTCTCCACCTACATTCTATCTTTGTCCCGCCCCCTCCGCTGACTTCTGTCTGAAGAAGGGTCTCGACCCGAAACGTTGTCCATTCCTTCTCTCCAGAGATGCTGCCTGTCCTGCTGAGTTACTCCAGCGTCTCTCAAAGAGTCCCACAAGGCTTCATTAAACAAGGTGGATTATACTCACTACAAAAAAATATCCTTACAGCAGTTGGCAGGTGTTAATAATAGATGCAATGATTGAACTGTCTGATGAGCTCTTAATGGTTGTCTCAGCTCTGATAAACGAGCTATTAATTAGAATTAGTGCGGCACGGTGGCGCAGCGGCAGAGTTTCTGCCTTACAACGCTCGACACCCGGGTGCGATCCTGCTACGGGTGCTGTCTGTACGGAGTTTGTACCTTCTCCCCGTGACCTGCGTGGGTTTTCTCCGAGAGCTTCGGTTTCCTCCCTCACTCCAAAGACGTACAGGTCTGTAGGTTAATTGGCTCGGTGTAAATGTAAAATTGTCCCTAGTGTGTGTAGGATAGCGTTAGTGTGTGGGGATTGCTGGTCGGTGTGGATTCGGCAGGCCGAAGGGCCTGTTTCCGCTCTGTAAATCTAAAACTAAAACAAACGAAAGATAGGCACAAAATGCTGGAGTAACTCAGCTGGATGGGCAGCATCTCTGGAGAGAAGGAATGGGTGACGTTTCAGGTCGAGACTGATCATGAATCCGAAGCAGGGTCTCGACCCGAAACGTCACCACAGATGCTGCCTGTCCAGCTGAATAACTCCAGCATTCCTTCGCTCCAGAGATGCTGCCTGTCCCGCTGAGTTACTCCAGCATTTTGTGTCTATCTTCAGTTTAAACCAGCATCCGCAGTTCCTTCTGAAAAAAACTAAAACTATAATTGATCGACCTTTTCTACTCCACCTGCAAATATTTTTACCCTTCAATTCAATATCCAAAGAACTTCTGGGATTGGGATTCCCCCAATCTTCCAAGCAGTGCATTCCCATCAAAACAGCTCGCTGCAAATAAACCACTCTCCACATATCGCTTCGAGCCCTGAAGCCCATTTTTGTAAATCTGTACCTGGTGTTAGTGACTGTCCAGCAAGAAATAGATTATCTTTATATTGTCAAACTGTTTCATGATTTGAACAACTTAAACCAACCTTGCCCACGAAGAATGAGAATGAGAAAAATGTCCACATGAGATTAATAGATTGGGTAGACGCACAGAGCCTCTTGCCCAGAGTAGGTGAATCGAGGACCAGAGGCCATAGGTTTAAGGTGAAGGTGAAAAGATTTAATAGGAATCTGAGGGGTGACTTTTTCACACAAAGGGTGGTGGAAGTATGGAACAAGCTGCCAGAAGAGGTAGTTGAGGCTGGAACTATCCCAACGTTTTAAGAAAAAGTTAGACAGGTTCATGGATAGGACAGGTTTTGAAGGATAAGGACCCAACGCAGGCAGGTGGAACTAGTGTATGACCAGTTGGGCCAAAGGGCCTGTTTCCATGACTCTATGACTCTGTGAAGCTAGCCAAGTATAGTTTAGTTTAGAGATATAGCGCGTTAAAAAGGCCCTTCAGCCCTCCGGGTCCGCGCCGACCAGCGATCCCCGCACATTAACACTATCCTACACCCACTAGGGACAATTGTTTTCATTTACAAAGTCAATTAACCTACCATCCTGTACGTCTTTGGAGTGTGGGAGGAAACCGAAGATCTCGGAGGAAACCCACACAGGTCACGAGGCGAACGTACAAACTCCGTACAGGCAGCGCCCGTAGTCGGGAACGAACCCGGGCCTCCGGCGCTGCATTCGCAGTAAGGCAGCAACTCTACCGCAAAGAATGTCTATGGATATTTTATGAAAGGTAATCATTCATAAATGATGCATTGGTTTTTACAGCATGCGGGTCTGGGGAATTCACAATGGAAAACATGGAGATACCAGAAAAATTTAAATGGTAATTTAACATCAATCTTCATTAACGCAAGAATTGTCAGAGAAATAACTCCAAATTGGGAATTTGGAAAGAAAACTAGAAAATCACACGCACCGGGGCGATGGTACTGAGCAGCTTGTGGGAGATGCGGTCCTGAGATGAACTAATCCCAGGGTTCAGATTCACATTATCGGCGTGTCTTAGGCGACATGGCTCGTGGGATAATTCTTGCACTGGTATATAACTTCCAAAGGTAAACACAATAAGCTGGAGTAACTCAGCGGAGCAGACAGCATCTCTGGAGAAAAGGAATAGGTGACGTTTCGGGTCGAGACCCTTCTGCAGACTGAGAGTTGGGGGAAAGTGAAGTGAGAGATATAGAACAAATGAATGAAAGATATGCAAAAAAAGTAACAATGATCAAGGAAGCAGGCCATTGTTAACTGTGGTCTAGGTGAAAACGAGTTACAGACAATGAAACTCACCAGGACGACATTGATACTAGTAACGACTAGGGTTTGGGGTAAGGGATCTCCAAACTTCCCTCGATTCAGGGAAGATTCTAATAAATTGGAACATGGCAATTGTCACTTATTTGGGAAAGATGGGGAAGACTAAACTTTAGACTTTAGAGAAAGATGGGAAGGGAGCAGAAAGCAGGAATCCACAGGTCAATTAGTTTGATATCTGTTGTAGGTGAGGTGGCGTAGCCTTACAGCTCCAGAGACCCAGGTTCGATCCCGTCTATGGGTGCTGTCTGTGTGGAGTTTACACGTTCTACCTGCAATGGCGTGGGTTTTCTCCGGGTGCTCCGGCTTCCTCCCACACTCCAAAGATGGACAGGTTTGTCGGTTGATTGGCTTCTGTAAATTATAAACTGTCCCCGGTGTGTAGGATGGTGCTACTGTACGGGGTGATCGCTGGTTGGGATGGACTCGGCGGGTGGAAGGGCCCGTTTCCACGCTGTGTCTCTAAGGTCTAGAGTGAAGTAAAGTTTACGTGAGTAAAACACAGAGTGCTTGAGAAAGTCAATGGGACGGGCAGCACCTAGGGAGCGAATGGACAGACTGTCGTTGCAAGTCGTGACCTGTCTTCAGACTGATTGGTCAGACAAAACATCGCATCGATACCCTCCGCGGATGCTGCCTGACCCACTGAGTTCTTCCAGCCTTTAGCGTTTTGTGTTTGATTTAGTTTAGTTTAGTTCAGAGACACAGCGCGGAAACAGCTCCTTAGGCCCACCGGGTCCGGCCGACCAGCGATCCCCGCACACTAACACTATCCTGCACGCACTGGGGTACACAAAAGGCTGGAGAAACTCAGCAGGTGCAGCAGCATCTAAGGAGCGAAGGAGATAGGCGACGTTTCGGGTCGAGACCCTTCTTCACTATCCTGCACGCACTGGGGTACAGTTTACAATCATACCAAGCCAATTAGCCTGCAAACCTGCATGTGTTTGGATTGTGGGGGGAAACCGGAGCACCCGGAGAAAACCCCCGCTGGTCACGGGGAGATCATGCAAACTCCCCACTGGCAGCGCCTGTGGTCAGGATGGAACCCGGGTCTCTGGCATGGTAAGGCAGCAACTCCACCGCTGCGCCACCGTGCCGCCTCTCCACATCTCCAGATGTGCAGTTTCTTCTATCTCTGTTCCAGGTTACATTTTAGAAGCTTTTATTAAAGACATTTTAGCGGGGCTCTTTGACTAATTAATGGTAATCAGTCAAATGCAACGTGATTTTGTAAAGGAAACATCATGTTCGAACCTCCCCGTCGATTACATTTTATTAACATGCCATGGGCTATTACATCTCAATGTATGTACCAGACATAGATTTCCACTACGGCATTTAAAAAGGTGCGGCATCATCAGTTATTGTGGTAAGTAAAAGCTCGCGATGTATTGATGTGGATTGAAGATTAGATGATTAACAAGAAACGATTGATGAGATTGTAGATGTTGGAGTCTGGAGCACAAGACAAGCTGCTGGGGCAACTCAATAGGTCAAGCAGCATCTGTGGAGGGAAAAGGACTATCGATGTCTCAGGTTCCCGCTCTGAATTAAGGTTGATGTCGGGTCTTGAACCAACAACGAAGCCTGCGTATCGACCTTAAACCTCGATCTCAGTCTGAAGAAGAGTTTCACTCGGAAAGGTTACCTGCTGAACCTCTTCATAACGCTAGTTTCCCTCCCTCCCGACTTTCAGCCTGAAGAATGATTTCGACCCGAAAACGTCACTGATTCCTTCTCTCCAGAGATGCTGCCTGACCCGCTGAGTTACTCCGGCATTTTGTGTCTATCTTCGGTTTAAACCAACATCTGATGTTCCTGTTCATCTGCACATGTTTTCAGCTCCACTGTGAAACCGCCTTCAGGTTCGCTATCCCTTTTGTCTTCACAGATGCTGATTGTTCCTGCGGCATTGTTTTTGGCATCCGTATTAACTTAAAGGGAGTGTGTAGGAAGGAACTGCAGATGCTGGTTTAAACCGAAGATGGACGCAAGAAGCTGGAGTAACTCAGCGGGTCACACAGCATCTCTGGAGAAAAGGAATAGGTGACTTTTCTGGTCGAGACCCTTCTTCAGTCCAGTGGAATATTTTTCTAACTGTCAAGTGACGTATGGAGGGATCAGTGTTGAAGCTCATATTTTTTACAATTTATCTAAAGACTGTGATGGCATGGTGGCGCAGCAGCAACGTTACAGCTTTACAGCGCCAGAGACCTGGGTTCAATCCTGACCAAGGGTGCTGCCTGTACGTTCTCCCGTGACCTGCGTGTGTTTTCCCCGGGTGCTTCCGTTTCCTCCCACACTCCAAACACCTCCAGAATTGTAGGTTAATAAGCGAGTTCGGTATTCCGGCTGCGCATGCCCAGGTCGTAGGTCATTCGCGATAAACATGTATACTGACCTGCGTTTCATCCGTAGTCAGGATCGAACCCGGGTCTCCGGCGCTGCAGGTGCTGTTGAATTGCTACTGGACTACCCTCGTTCTCTCCAGAGTGTCCCATCCCTGTCCAGGGGTGGCCGGAGATGTCCGGGGTGATACTGGACTGACGGGACACCGGCCCGGAGCAGAGGCGGCCACAGGCTTACAGCCAGCGCGGAGAAGAAGCGTTAACTCCAGGTCAACTCTGCTTGTCCCGCCGGGTTAACCGACAGCCCTGGACTGATGGTCCGCACTGGCTGTAAGCCTGGGGCCGCCACTGCTCCGGGCTGGTGTCCCGTCAGTCCAGGCAGGCACGGAAATCGCTATCAAAACAGAGGGGACACCATTTCTTGCCGGCGCGCATGCGCACGCACGCACGCACACAAACACAAAGCTTCGGCCGTGGGCCCTGTGGACGGTAACATCGGGGGCATATCTGGTTGGTGACCGACTCCGAACTCCAGCAACAGCAGCTTCGTCCGCCACAAATCGTGGGGCTTGAATCGGCCCATTCGAGGTACCTTTCATCGGCCGGCGGGGACTTCAACATCAGGAGCCTCGATCGCCTCGATTGCCTCGGTTCAGCAGTTTGATTTTAAGCCGCGCTGGGCGCTGAAAGGCCCCGCGAAAGGGCCGATTCAGACCTTAGATTCAGCGTCTGCTAAAGTCCGGATTACAAAACTTGGGGGGGGATTGTCCCCCAACTCTCAAAGCAAGGGCGGGGGCGTGTCTCCCCCGTCCCCCCCCCAGGATTTTCGCCCCATGAGTCCTGGGTCACCCTGGACATCTCCAGCCACCCCTGGACAGGGATGGGACACTCGGGAGGGAACGGGGATGGTCCAGTAGCAATTCAACAGCACCTGCAGCGCCGGAGACCTGGGTTCGATCCTGACTACGGATGAAACGCAGGTCTGTATACATGCAGCAGCTCAGCTGCTGAGAATGTCTCTCTGCCGGTCCAATCTCTCACCCTGTCTCCCACTCGCATCTGTCCCGTCTCTCTCGCTCTTACACCCCCCTCACCCACTACCTGGCACCCCTGTTCCTCAGTTTAAATATATTTTTACACATAAATTATGAATAAAGATAAGAATTTATACACAGTTTATACAGTCAGCGCTTTGTTAGGTTTATCTTTATCGCGAATGACCTTTAACAAATCCCATGATTCCTTGCGTTTTTTGGAATACCGAACTCGCTTATTGTCTTCGGTAAAAAAAATTGTTTTGGTGAACATTGTAAATTGTTCTGAGTGTGTGGTGTGTGCTAGTGTAACGAGGATCACTGGTCGGCACGGATTCCTAGGGCCGAAGGGCCTGTTTCCGCGCTGTATCTCCAAACTAAACTAATCTAAACCTTGGCTGAAGGCATCGAAGGGTGGTTGCCAAACATGTGGGAAACTAATTGTAAAGAGTACGTGAGTAAAGAGGCTCCAAGAAAATATCGATTGGTTCAGTGAGTGAGCAAAGGTCTAGCAAATGGAGCCTACTGTCAGAAAATCAAAAAATTTCCATTTTGGTAAAAAAAACGTAATATAGAAGCAAATTATCTAAATGGTGAGAGAGTGCAAAGCCCTGAGAAGCAGAGTAATCTGAAACACAAAAGTCTGCCATGCACATACAGTGAGTAATGAGAACAGCCAGCTTAATGTTATCCCTTATTGTAGGGGAATTGAATGCAAAACTGGAAAGAATATGCTTCAACTATTTAGGCACTGATAAGATCACATTAAGGAAGGATGTTAATGCTTTGGGAGCAGTTTACACTGGGTTAACCGAACTAAACTGCTTAATGCGCTATTGACCTTATGAGGAGAAGTTCCACGGGCTAAGTTTGTATCTACTGTGATTTTTTTATTGGTACTAAGTTGCAGTGAAAAGCTGGACGCTAGGTGATGGAGTACGGTGGCACAGCGGTAGAGTTGCTGCCTTACAGCGCTAGCAGCGCCGGGGACCCGGGTTCGATCCTGACTACGGGTGCTTGTCCGTACGGAGTTTGTACGCTCTCCCCGTGGCCTGCGTGGGTTTTCTCCGAGATTTTCAGTTTCCCCCCACACTCCAGAGACGTACAGGTTTGTAGGTAAATTGGCTTGGTAAATGTAAAAATTGTCCCTAGTGTGTGTAGCGTAGTGTTAATATGCGGAGATCGCTGGTCGGCGCAGACTCAGTGGGCCGAAGGGCCTGTTTCCAAGCTGTATCTCTAAACTAAACTAAACTCAGTGGGTTAGGCAGATTCTCTGGAGAAAAAGGATCGGTGACGTTTCAGGTCGAGGCCCTTCGTGAGATGAAGTAGAAAGGGCCGACAAATGGTCCTGACCCGAAACACCACCCATCCTTTTTCTCCAGAGATGCTGGCTGACCTGATGAGTTACTCCCGCACTTTGTGTTTATCTTTGGTGTAAACCAGCATCTGCAGTCCTTTAGTTTCTGCAGTGAAAAAGCTTTTGTTTTCATGCTACCCACTTAAATCAGATCATACAATCAAGTCATGCACAAGTGCAAAGAGAAAAATACCAGAGTGCAAGATATAATATTGTAGCATTGCAGTTCCAGAGAAAAAGTCCAATGTCTACAATGAGGTAGGTTGGAAGATCAGTACACCCTAGTGCATGGGAGGACTGTTCAGTAGTCTGATCACAGTGGGGAAGAAGCTGTTCCTGAGTTTAGTGGTACATGCTTTCAAGACCGATGGGAAAGGGGAGAAGATAGAAGAGCCTTTAGAAGAACCAGAGGAGTCTGAAATGAAGCATAAGGCTCTGAGTATACTGAAAAGGATGGTGTGAAGAAAATGCTTCCTCTCGTGGGAGAATCTATGGCTAGAAGTCAGCTTAGGTTGCTAGAGGTTTGAGGGCAGCATGGTGGTGGAGTGGTAGAGTTGCTGCCTTACAGCGCCAGAGACCCGGGTTCAATCCCGACTACGGGTGCTTGTCTGTACAGAGTTTGTACATTCTCCCCATGACCTGCTTGGGTTTTCACCAAGATCTTTGTTTTCCTCCTACACTCCAAAGACGTACAGGTTTGTAGGTTAATTGTCATAGAGTCGTAGAGTGGAAACAGGCCCAACATGCCCACACCAGCCAATATGCTCCAGCTTCACAAGTCCCACCTGGTCCATCTCCAAACCTGTCCTATCCATGTACCTGTCTAACTGCTTCTTAAACGTTGGGATAGTCCCAGCCTCAACTACCTCCTCTGGCAGCTCGTTCCATACACCCACCACCCTCTGTGTGAAAAAGTTACCTCCCAGATTCCTATTAAATCTTTTCCCCTTCACCTTGAACCTATGTCGTCTGTTCCTCGATTCACCTACTCTGGGCAAGTCTTGGTATACATTAAGAAAAATATCTGTGTAGGGCAATATTAATGCATGGGGATCACTACTCTGTGTGGACTCGGTGGGCCAAACTGCCAGTATCTCTAAACCAAACCAAATTAAACTAAAGGTCGCTGTTTTAATATAGGGGGGGTTGTCCATTTAAATAACAAATGAAGCAAAGCCCTTATTCTGAAAGAGTCGTGACCTTTCGGAACTCTTTTCCTCAGAGGTTAGTGGAAGTAAAGTCTTTGAATATTTTTAAGGGTGGAGGTGAGAAGACACTTAATAAGCTGATAGATGTTTGAAAGGTCATTATGCGTGGATGGGAATATGGAAGTGAGTTATGAGTTTGCTAAAGACCTCAGGAATGACAAATAGCCTCCTCTTTCTCGGAATTCAGATATCTGTACCTTTTCGGCTCACATGCTGAAAGTACATGGTTTTACACTCTCCTTGTTAAAGATTTGAACTCCATCTTCTCCAGGGCAATGATATGCTTCCTATAGTGCGCAGACCTGACTTAAAATCAATAATCCAGCTGCAGCCCATGCAGGGATCTGTAAAATACATTTTAAAATTCGATAACCCATTTTTGCCATATCCTAGGCTGAATTGGGTTACAAATTCTTCTGATCACTAAACAAGCTAGATTTTAGAATTTTTAGTCTTTCGAGTTACAGCGTGGAAACAGGCCCTTCGGCCCACTGAGTCTGTACCAACCAGCGATTACCCCGTACACTAATGCTATCCTTGGTTTTAATTTAGTTTAGTTCAGAAATACAGCATGGTAACATGGCATTAGCTTTCTTCACTGCCTGTTGTACCTGCATGTTTACTTTCAGTGACTGGTGTACAAGGACACCCAGGTTTAGTTTAGTTTAGTTTAGTTTAGAGATACAGCGCGGAAACAGGCCCTTCTGCCCGCCAGGTCCATGCTAACCAGCGATCAACCTTTGCACTGTCCTGCACACTAGGGACAATTTACATTTATACCAAGCCAATTAACCCACAAGGCTGCACGTCTTTGGAGTGTGGGGGGAAACCTAAGCACCCGGAGAAAACCCCCACGCGGTCACGGGGAGAACGTACAAACTCCGTACAGTCAGCTCTCCGAGTCAGAATCGAACCGGGGACAATTCTGCCACTGCGCCATCGTGTTGCTCCTCAGCAATGTTACATTCTCTGAGGGGACGTCACCCAGCACACATTCCTACGTTGCAGATTTGACAGCACAAACGGAAGATAGATTAGAATCCTGCTAAATTCTAGTCCCACTATAACTGTTCAGTCTAGGATGAGATATGATTTTGGTTTGTGAATTTTGTATCTGGTTTAGTCCAGTGATTTTTCTAAAAAAATCCCCAGGTAGACTATTAATTCCCTGTCCAAAATGTCCACTCTTAGTGTGGGACTGACAGCAGCATCCCATCCATTCCCGCATCATTCCCAATCCCAATTGCATGACAATACCCCCTGTCCCTGAGCCACTTATCACACGATGGTAGTAAGGAAGGCAAAGGTAATGATTTTACCTCAAAAGGACCAGAATACAAAAACTGGGATGTAATGCTGAGTCTCCACAAGGCGCTGGTCAGGCCATGTTTGGGGTAGAGTGAGCAATTTTGGGCCCAATATCTGAGGAAGAATGTGCTGGCTCTGGAGAGGGCCCAGAGGAGGTTTACAAGAATGATCCCAGGAATGAGAAGGGCTAACATAAGATGAGCACTTGACAGCACTGGGCCTGTGCTCGCTGCCGTTTAGAAGGATGAGAGGGAAACCTCATTGAAATAATGAAAGGCTTGATAGAGTGGTTGTGGAGAGGATGTTTCCACTCGTGGGAGAGTCTCGGACTAGAGGTCATAGCCTCAGAATAAAAGGACATACCAAAGGAAATGAGGAGGAATTTCTTTGGTCTGAGGGTGGTGAATATGTGGAATTCATTGCCACAGATGGCTGAGGAGTCCAAGGCAATGGATATTTTTAAGGCAGAAATTGATAGATTCTTGATTATTAGGGGTATTAGGAGTTATGGGGAGAAGGCAGGAGATTGGGGTTAAGAGGGAAAGATAGATCAGCCATGATTAAATAGTGGAGTAAACTTGATGGGCCGATTGGCCTAATTCTGCTCCTATGGCTTCTGAACAGTTACTCCCCCAGCTGTGGTCAGCGAGCACAGCCCCAGAATCGAACCTTTGACTCTACATCCTGTGCTGGCTAGAACCGTGTTGCTAATTAGTTCATCTGCCAAAATTCATGACAGCACAAAGCATTGTACCGGAGATCATGACGAAATGGGGAAAACATTTTACAAGTGAGACATTCAGAGAAAAGGAAGTGAAAGTTAGAGTCATTGAACAAAATGCCATAATGATGGCATGCCACAGGTGCTAATGCGCTGCTGGAATTTACCCGTATTTATTCACTTACTACTGACTCAAGAACTAAATTAGCCTTGTGAACTTATGCTGCACACCCTCAATAGAAAGAATGTCCTTCCTCAAACCCCTGTCCCACTGTACGAGCTAATTCAAGAATTCTCCCGAGTTTCCCCTGATTCGAACTCGGAGAATTACGGTAATAGCCGCTCGTAGGTACCCTCATGGACATTTTTCAACATGTTGAAAAATCTTCACGTGTCTTCCCGAGCCGTTAAGAGACGTCCCGAGCTCCGACATACCCGCTACGTACATTTGACGTGCTTCCACAAGTTAGATTTTTTTTAAACTCGGGAGAGCTCTTGAATTACCTCGTACAGTGGGACAGGCCGCATCACTTGCGGTCTGAAGAAGGGTTCCGACCCGTAACGCCGCCAATTCCTTTTTCTCCAGAGATTCTGACCTGCTGAGTTACTCCAGCACTTTGTGTCTATCTCACTGCCTGTAGACAGAGTCACCTCCATATGGGATTAACTTTATCATCTGTTCTTATTTTAAGGGCAATTCCTATTATTTCTTACGCTGGGGATCAGAGTCTTGTGGTCTGGTGCCTTAGAGGAGACTCCTGATCTGTATTATTGATCGATATAGGGAAGGTTTAGCAGGATTTGGGCCAAATGTGGGCAAATGGCACGAGCTTAGATGGTAAATCTTGGTCAGCGTGGACGAGTCGGGCCTGTTTCCGTGTCGTATGACTCTATGACTCTATGAAAGACACCATGCTAGTGGCATGTTGGCCTTCATAATAAGAGGAGTTGAGTATAGGAGCAAAGGGGTCCTTCTGCAGTTGTACAGGACCTTAGTGAGACCTCACCTGGAGTATTGTGTGCAGTTTTGGTCTCCAAATCTAATGGCCCTGTCCCTCTATACGAGTTCATTCAAGAGCTCTCCCAAGTTTAAAAAAAAATCAAACTCGTGGTAAGCACGGAGAATGAACGTAGCGGGTACGTCGGAGCTCGGGGACTTCTCTTAGTGGCTTGTAACGCTAACGGTAGGCACTCGGGAAGACTCGCTAACGGCAGGTAAGCTCGGGAAGACTCGTGAAGATTTTTCAACATGTTGAAAAATGTCCGCAAGAGCCCCGAGTACCGACGAGCGGCCATTACCGTAAATCTCCGAGTTCGAATCAGGACAAACTCGGGAGAGCTCTTGGAATGAACTCATACAGTGGGACAGGGTTTAAGGAAGGACATTCTTGCTATTGAGGGAGAGCAGCATAAGTTCACAAGGTTAATTCCTGGGATGGCAGGACTGTCATATATGTTGAAAGAATGGTTCGACTGGGCTTGTATACACTGGAATTTAGAAGGATGCGAAGGGATCTTATTGAAACATATAAGATTAGTAAGGGATTAGACACACGAGAAAACATGTTCCCAATGTTGGGGGAGTCCAGAACCAGGGGCCACAGTTTAAGAATAAGGGGTAGGCCAATTAGAATGGAGATGAGGAAAAACCTTTTCACCCAGAGATTTGTAAATCTGTGGAATTCTCTGCCTAAGAAGGCAGTGGAGGCCAATTATCTGCACCTAATTTCTATGTTTCTATGTTTCAAGAGAGAGTTGGATAGAACTCTTAAAGATAGCGGAGTTAAGGGATAGGGGGAGAAGGCAGGAACAGGGTACTGATTGTGGATGATCAGCTGTGATCACAATTAATGGAGTTGCTGGCTCGAAGGGCCGAATGGCCTATTCCTGCACCTATTGTCTGCTGTCTATTGTCTATTCAGCCCAACAAATGCATGATGTCCCATTTAATCTAGTCCCTCTTTGGCCCATAGCCCCCAAAAAACATTCTAGTTCAAGGCTCCTGCCCAAATGTATTTTAAATGTTGTTATAATACTTGTTTCAGTTACTGTACTTCCTCCAGCATCTTGTTCCACAACCTCTGATTGAAAAAGTTGCATCTCAGGTTCCTATCAAATCTTTCCCCTCTCACATTAAACCTAGGCCCACCTTGTGCATTCACCCCATCTATCCCCCTCATGACTATATACGCCTCTATAGGATCACATGTCAGCACCCTTGGTATAGAGTCCGAGCCTGTCCAACTGTCCCCTATAGTTCAGGCCCTCGGGCTCTGGCAACATCCTCGTGAATCTTCCCTGCATTCTTTCCAGATTAATGGAATCCTTCTTACAGCAGTATGACCAAAACAAGTCCACACCAACCAGCAATCCCCACACACAGCAACACTATCATATATCACATATAAGATTGTGAAGGGCTTGGACACGCTAGAGGCAGGAATCGTGTTCCCGATGCTGGGGGAGTCCAGAACCAGGGGCCACAGTTTAAGAATAAGGGGTAACCCATTTAGAATGGAGACGAGGAAACACTTTTTCTCACAGAGAGTGGTGAGTCTGTGGAATTCTCTGCCTCAGAGGGCGGTGGAGGCAGGTTCTCTATATCTATCAAGAGGGAGCTAGATAGGGCTCTTAAAGATAGCGGAGTCAGGGGATATGGGGATAAGGCAAGAACAGGGTACTGATTGGGGATGATCAGCCATGATCACATTGAATGGCGTTGCTGGCTCGAAGGGCCAAATGGCCTCCTCCTGCACCTATTGTCCATTGTCTATTTTGCAATTTCACCAAAGCCAATTAACCCACAGGCCTGTACGTCTTTGGAGTGTGGGAGAAAACCGGAGCGCTCGGAGAAAACCCACTGGGTTCACGGGGAGAACGTACAAATTCCGTACGGACAGCCCCCACAGTCAGGATCACACCTGGGTCTCTGGGGCTGTGAGGCAGCAACTCTACCGCTGCGCCACCGTGCCGGCCTTGGGGCAATGAAAATGGCGAAATATTATTAAATGGCAGAGTCGACTCGCTGGGCTGAATGGCCTAATTCTGCTCCTATGTCTTATGGACCAATGGTAGCACATTGCTAGCTGTGCCAGGGTGCGAACTGTGCAAATGTGTCACAATTTTGACACCTGTGCCACAGAAATATGGCGAGCATTCAGAGCTGAACTGCCCTTTGTGGGGGCTATTTATGTGTTACCCTTTCCAACAGGCTGCACCTATTTTCTCTACGCATATTTAAATTTTTCTGTGTGCGGTTTGGAACAAAGAGAAAATCGGTGCTTAGCACGATAAATATGGATCCATAAACACAGCTGTGTGCTAACAATAGAGAGGTATAATCATATAGGAAAGATGCGACTGTGATTCAGGGAGTGCGTGGGAGATTCGTCAACATGTTTTCGTTTTTCCTTGTTTTAGAGATACAGCGTGAGAACAGGCACTTCAGCCCACCGAGTCCGCGCCGACCCAGCGATCCCCGCACGCTATGTCGCAGGGGCAGAATCAGCCCATTCGCCCCATCGAGTCTACTCCGCCGTTCAATCATGGCTGATCTACCTCGCCCTCTCAACCACATTCACCTCCCTTCTCCCCATAACCCCTGATGCCCGAACTAATCAAGCATCCCTGCACCTATTGTCTGTTGTCAATTGGGGTACTGATTGGGGATGATCAGCCATGATCACATTGAATGGCGGTGCTGGCTCGAAGGGCCGAATGGCCTACTCCTGCACCTATTGTCTACTGTCATCCTCCCTTTAAAATAACATTGGCCGTCAGTGCCATTGAATTCCCCAGATTCACCAATCTCTATTCTATCCTAGAGATTAGGGACATTTACAGAGGCCAATTAACGTTCAAACCTGCACGCCTTTGGAGTGTGAGAGGAAACCGGAGCACCTGGAGAAAACCCACGCAGGTCACGGGGAGAACGTACAAACTCCGTACAGACAGCACCGGTAGTCATGATCGAACCCGGGTCTCCGGCGCTGTAAGGCAGCAACTCTACCGCTGCGCCACCCTGCCACCCTGCCTGGATTGGAGGATTTAGTTACGGGGAGAGATGGGATAGGTTTGGGCCTGTTCTCCTTGCAGTGAAGGAGGGCTGTGGGTGATATGGCAGAAGATTGGTACTGGTAAGCTTTGCTGTTGTCACTTATACCGAGATACAGTGGAAAAACTCTGTTTGCGTATTATCCAGTTAAACCAAGCCGGGCAGTGCAAAGGGAAAAAATATTAGAGCGCAGAATGAAGTTACAGAGAAATAAAGTAAAATAATTGCAAGGTCCACAATGGGTAGCTACACCCTTACCTCACAGAGGACTGCTCAACAACAGTAATATCTCAAGAATATCGTAAGTGGCCGCACAGTGGTGGCAGTGTTTCTTCCCACTTTCCACAGACATGCAATGTTGTAGGTTAATTGGCTTCTGTAAATTGTTCCAGGGGTCACAGTTTAAGAATAATGGGTCGGTCATTTAGGGCTGTGATGAGGGAAAACTTTTTTCTGTGGAATTCTCTGCCACAGAAGGCAGTGGAGGCCAATTCACTGGATGTTTTCAAGAGAGAGTTAGATATAGCTCTTGGTGCTAACGGAATCAAGGGATATAGGGAGAACGCAGGAACGTGGTACTGATTTTTGGATGATCAGCCATGATCATATTGAACGACGGTGCTGGCTCGAAGGGCCGAATGGCCTACTCCCACACTTATTTCCTATGTTTCTATGTTCTTATGTTTCTATGCTTCTAGTGTGTAGGATACAACTAGTGTGCGGGTGATAGCTGGTCGGCGCGGACTCGGTGGGCCGAAGGGCCTGTTTCCACGCTGTATCTCTAAACTAAACAAAACTAAACTGAACTATAGCTGAACTATTTTCCCCTTCTGTTATTCACTTGCATGAAAAAATAAATGGCTCCGATCGAGGCAGCCTCATGAGTTACATCAGAAAAGTCTGTTCACAATACGTTATTGCTGACTGGATTTTAGTTAGAAGTTAATATAAGGAAAATAATTTTACAGCTTTGTAACACTGAACTGGTAACTTCAGGGCAATGTGTTACAATCAAATAAATGGCTCCAATCGATTCCGCTTCATGAGATACATCAGAAAAGTAGTTTGCAACATGATATTACTAAGTACCTTTTAGTTGGAAGCTGGTGTATGAAAAATAACTCTACACTTCTCGAAATATTGAATTGGTCTGTTTGCTGCAAGCAGCATTCACTTCCATGAAGCTTGCAATAACTTCTGGCCTGTGGTGTTGTCAACGTGAAGTTTCCCCCATTCTGCCCGTGAAATTCCCCTTGGGTGACAGGAGTTATGGGGAGCAGGCAGGAGAATGGGGTTGAGAGGCAAAGATAGATCAGCCATGATTGAATGACGGAGTAGACTTGATGGGCCGAATGGTCTAGTTCCGCTCCTATAACTATGAACAACTCTTCCAATGTCAATGGTTCTACTTATGTCTCAGATGCACACCAACGCCTCTACTTCCTTCGAAGTCTTAGGAAGTTTGGCATGTCCCCTACAACTCTCACCAACTTCTGCAGATGCGCCATAGAACACATTTTATCGGGATGCATCACAGCTTGGTTCGGGAACAGCTCCATCCAAGACCGCGAGAAATTGCAGCGAATTGTGGATGCAGCCCAGACCATCACACAGACCAACCTCCCATCCATCGACTCCATTTATGCCTCACGCTGCCTCGGCAAGACCAGCAGCACAATCAAGGACGAGTCACACCCCAGCCACTCCCTCTTCTCCCCTCTCCCAGCACACCTCCAGATTCAGGGACAGTTTCTTCCCAGCTGTTATCAGGCAACTGAACCATCCTCCCAACAAGTAAGAGAGCTGTCTTGAGCTACTTACTATCCACCTTATTGGAGACCCCCGGACTATCTTTAATTGGGCTTTATTAGACTTTACCCTGCACTAAACGTAATTCCCGTTATTTCCTACATCATGAAAGAATGGGTCGACTGGGCTTGTATTCACTTGAATTTAGAACGATGAGAGGGGATCTCATAGAAACATATAAAATTCTTAAAGGATTGGATAGGCTAGATGCAGGAAAAATGTTCCCCATGTAAGAAGAGTCCAGAACCAGGGGTCACAGTTTAAGAATAAGGGGTAGGCCATTTAAGACTGAGATGAGGATAAACTTCTTCACTCAGAGAGTTGTGAATCTGTGGAATTCTCCGCCACAGAAAACAGTGGAGGCCAATTCACTGGGTGTTTTCAAAAGAGAGTTAGATTTAGTTCTTAGGGCTAACGGAATCAAGGGATATGGGGAAAAGCAGGAACGGGGTACTGATTTTGGATGATCAGCCATGATCACATTGAATGGCGGTGCTGGCTCGAAGGGCAGAATGACCTATTAACTCCTGCACCTATTTTTCTATGTTTCTATGTTTCTATCATGCAATTGTGGGTGGCTCAATTGTAATCATGTATTGTCTTTCCGCTGACGGGTTTGCGCACAACAAAAGCGTTTCACTGTTCCTCGCTGGTGCAGTGGTAGATTTGCTGCCTTACATCGAATGCAGTGCTTGAGACCCGAGTTCGATCCTGATTATGGGCACTGTCTTTACGGAGTTTGTACGTTCTCCCCGTGACCTGCGTGGATTTTCTCCGAGATCTCCGGTTTCCTCCCACACTCCAAAGACGTTCAGGTTTGTAGGTTAATTGGCTTGGTAAATGTAAAAAATGTCCCTAGTGGATGTAGGATGGTGTTAATGTGCGGGGATCGCTGGTCGGCGCGGACCCGGTGGGCCGAAGGGCCTGATTCCCCGCTGTATCTCTAAACTAAACCTGGCTGGAATTGGAGCGAATGGGGTGAAACTAAAAGGGGGATCAGGTTAAATGTACGCAGGGACTTGGTGGAAGGTCAAGGGCTGTTTCTGTGCTGAATTAATCTATCATTCTCTGACCTTAGTTGTCACAAAATTCCATGTAAAGTTAGAATACAAACAAACGCAAGTTATAACAGCTGCCCCAGGACAGATCCCTGATCCTGACCAGAGATAGATCATAACGTGCTCATCTTTTACTGAACAGGTTGCTCGCCATGAATCATCGCTGACTATATTAAAATCCTTTCATTACTTTGCACTTCTGAGTCATCCCAACATTATCATGGAGTTGTTGATGCAAAGTACAAATTCTACTCATCAGTTATTTCCAGTGATTTCAACCCCTCCCTGTTAGTTTCGGTGGTGACAATGCTGCTTATCTGGTTCTCATTTGCGTTACTGGGATAAGGCCACGAGTGATAGGAGTGGAATTAGGCCATTCGGCCCATCCAGTCTACTCCGCCATTCCATCATGGCTGATCTATCTTTCCCTCTCAACCCCATTCTCCTGCCTTCTCCCCATAATCCCTGACACCCGTACTAATCAAGAATCCATCTGTCTCTGCCTTAAAAATACCCATTGGCTTGGCCTCCACAGCCTTCTGCGGCAATGAATTCCACAGATTCACCACCCTCACACTGAGGAAATTCCTCAAGAAGGAACTGCAGGTGCTGGAAAATCGAAGGTGGACAAAAGTGCTGGAGAAACTCAGCGGATGCAGCAGCATCTATGGAGCGAAGGAAATAGGCAACGTTTCGGGCCAAAACCCTTCTTCAGTCTGAGTTTCTCCAGCACTTTTGTCTACTTCTGAAGAAATTCCTCCTCATCTCCTTCCTAACGGGGCGTCCTTTAGTTCTGAGGCTGTGACCTCTGGTCCTAGACTCTACCATGTGGAAACATCCTCCCCACATCCACTCTATCCAGGCCTTTTTCTCGAGATCTCACTCAACAGTGTACCTTTTTTTCATTGCATTGATGAAAGGAGGATGTTGCCAGGACTTGAAATGTAGGGAGAGGTTCATCAGGTTAGGACATTATTCCTTGCATGGACACAAAGAGTCTGCAATGAAGTAACTCAGCGGATCAGGCAGCATTATCATCATAACTGAACCATCCTACCAACAACTAGAGAGCAGCCCTGAGCTACTACCTACCTCATTGAAGACCCTCAAACTATCTTTGATTGGAGGGTACACCATGCTGGAGAAACTCAGCGGGTGCAGCAGCATCCATGGAGCGAAGGAGATAGGCGACGTTTCGGGCCGAAACCTATCTTCAGACCAATCTTTGACTGGACTTTATCCTGCACTAAACGTTATTCCCTTTATCATGTATCTGTACACTGTGGATGGATCGATGGATCTCTCCGCTGACTGGTGCGCACGCAACAAAAGATCGGGACCCTTCTTCAAACTCGTTGGTGTTCCTTGGCGTGCAGGAAGCTGAGGGCTGAACTTGCGGGCGGTTATAAAATCACGAAGGTAATCAGCTCTTGAATTCGCTGCGGGAATAACGGTAGATGGCTTGGTTGAAACCCTTTCACGTGGGCGTTAAACTGTGCCAGGCAGCAGGGCAATGTGAACGGGAAAAGGCAATTACTGGTCGGACCCCAGCGTCACCAGGAAATAAATTGCAACAAATTCCAGAAGGGAATTCGAGCACAATCTCCGACACAAGAACGTCCAACAGTATAACAAACCTAGAAGGTATTAATGGACTTGTCGTTCCCAGCTGAAACAAGCTGGGCTCCCAACAGTAAAAAAATCTCAGCACTTTCACTATTCACAGCCTCAACAGCTCAACATAATACACACACTTCATCTCCAGTGTCCACTGTTCCAGGTGTCAACTCCTGTACATCGGCGAGACCAAGCGCAGGCTCGGCGATCGTTTCGCTGAACACCTCCGCTCAGTCCGCCTAAACCTACCTGATCTCCCGGTGGCTCAGCACTTCAACTCCCCCTCCCATTCCCAATCTGACCTTTCCGTCCTGGGCCTCCTCCATTGTCAGAGTGAGGCCCAGCGCACATTGGAGGAACAGCACCTCATATTTTGCTTGGGTAGTTTACACCCCAGCGGTATGAACATTGACGTCTCTAACTTCAAGTAACCCTTGCTTTCCTTCTCTCTCCATCCCCTCCCCTCCCCAGTTCTCCCACTAGCCTTATTGTCTCCGGTACTATCTCTGTACCACCCACTCCCCTGACATCAGTCTGATAATCTCGATCCGAAATATCACCCATTCCTTCTCTCCAGAGATGCTGCCAGTCCCGTTGAGTTACTCCAGCTTTTTGTGTCTACCTTCGATTTAAACCAGCATCTGCAGTTCTTTCCTACACAGCGCAACACAATAGTCAGATCCACAAGCTGCACCCCCGTCCATGGATAGGACACGTTTGGAGGGATATGGGCCAAGCGCAGGCAGGTGGAACTAGTGCAGCTGGGACATGTGGCCAGTGTGGAGGGCCTATTTCCACACTATATCACTCTGTGACTATGACTCTATTCACTGCCCTTGCCTGGCTGCCCACAAACTGTAATCCCACTTGATTATCAGGGAGGTACAGGATCGTGCCACTGCCGGAGAGCCCGGTTCAGAATCGGAATCAGAATCAGAATCACACGTTACTCGCCAAGTATGTTTTGCAACATACGAGGAATTTCATTGGCCAGGTCAGTCATACAATTAAAAGCAACAGGTCACTCCACAACACATTTCAACATGAACATCCCCCACAGTGACTCCGACACATTCCTCACTGTGATGGAAGGCAAAATAAAGTTCAAGTCCTTCCCTTAGTTCTTCCTCGGTCGTGGGCCTCGAGCCCCCTGTTGACGCGACGGTCTTGACTCCCGTAGCCGGCGGCGTTCGGGCCCTCCGCGTCGAGGCGATCAGCTCCCGCAACGGGGGGGATGTCAGCTCCCCCGCGCCGGTCGATCGAACCTAGCGTCGGGGCTGGTCGAACCTTCCGCGGCGTTGGAGCTTCCCGACTCGGCCTCTCCCGAAGACTGTGAGCTTTTGATGGTGAGTCCGCGGTGGGAGCGATCCCAGGCAAGGGATCAGCTCCCATGTTAAGTCCGCGCCCCGCGATAGGGCTCAAAGTCAGTCCGAGGAGGCTCCCAGCTCCATCGATGGAAGGCCGCAGAGCCCGGAGATTGTAATCCGAAAATTGATCACATCTCCGGGAAGGTAAGAACCTGAGAAAAAGTTTCACCCGATCCCCCTCCCCCCATATAAAACAAAGTGAAGAGCATTAAAACAAACTTTTAACATACTAAAGAATAACAAAAGGAATGAAAAACCTAACAGACTGCCTTACAGCGCCAGAGGCCCGGGTTGGATAATGACTACGGGCGCTGTCTGTACGGAATGTGTAATCTCTCCCTGTGACCATGAGGGTTTTCTCTGGGTGCTCTGGTTTCCTCCCACACTCCAAACGCATACAGGTTGGTAAGTCAATTGGCTTCTGTAATATTGTAAAAGCCTTGTCCCACGGTACGAGTTCATTCCAAGAGTTCTCCTGAGTTTGCCCTGATTCGAACTCGGAGATTTACGGTAATGGCCACTCGTTGGTACTCGGGGCTCTCGTGGACATTTTTCATCACATTGAAAAATCTTCACGAGTCTACCCGAGCTTACCTGCCGTTAGCGAGTCTTCCCGAGTACCTGCCGTTAGCGCTAAGGGACGTCCCCGAACTCCAACGTACCCACTACGTTCATTCTCCGTGCTTACCACGAGTTTGATTTTTTTTAAACTCGGGATAGCGCTTGGAATGAACTCGTACCGTGGGACAGGGCTTTAAATTGTCCCTAGTGTGTAGGATAGTGCTAGTGTATGGGGTGATCGCTGGTCGGCATGGACTCGGTGGGCCGAAGGGCCTGTTTCCATGCTGTATCTCTAAGGTCTAAAATCTGAAGTAAAGCAGTCGGTTTTATGTCTTGACATTTCTCAATTCACATATCTGAAATGAAGGAGCGATCTTAGAGAGGTTCACAAAATCATGAGAGGAATAGATTGGGTAGAGGCACAGATTATTTTTCCCAGAGTAGGGGAATGAAGCACCAGAGGACATAGAGAATGGAAGAATTTGATAGGAACCTGAGGGGTAACTTCTTCACGCAGAGGGTGGTGGGTGTATGGAACGAGCTGACGGAGGAGGGATTTGAGGCAGGGACTATCGCAATGTTTAAGCAGCATTTAGACAGGTATATGGATAGACTATAGACAATAGGTGCAGGAGTAGGCCATTCGGCCCTTCGAGCCAGCACCGCCATTCAATGTGATCATGGCTGATCATCCCCAATCAGTATCCCGTTCCTGCCTTCTCCCCATATCCGCTGACTCCGCTATTTTTAAGAGCCTTATTCAGCTCTCTTTTGAAAGCATCCAGAGAACCTGCCTCCACCGCCCTCTGAGGCAGAGAATTCCACAGACTCTCTGTGAGAAAACGTGTTTCCTCGTCTCCGTTCTGAATGGCTTACTCCTTATTCTTAATCTGTGGCCCCTGGTTCTGGACTCCCCCCCAACATCGGGAACATGTTTCCTGCCTCTAGCGTGTCCTGATAGGACAGGTTTAGAGGGATACGGGCCAAACGCAGGCAGGTGGGACTAGTGTGGACGGGGCACGTTGGCCAGCGTGGGCAAGTTGGGCCGAGGGCCTGTTTCCACACTGTATCACTCCATGGCTCAATGACTCTATGAGTGTCGGTGTGTTAGAAACCTAGCAAACATGAATCTGGACACGGAGCTGAGCGGAGGAGTATTTTCAGAATAGCATCGGCTGGAAGTGGAAAGCTGGCATGGACGTTGGAAAACTCCCCGCTTTTAAGAAAGAAATAACTTGTTTTTTCTATTGCTCCTTTGGCAAACCCAGGACCTCCCAAAGAGCTTTGCAGCCAATGAAATACCTTTGAGATGGTGTAATGTGGGAAACATGACAGATAACTGTCTCAGCTGCTTCACCGATGACCTTCAGGCCATCACAAGGTCAGAGGTGGGGATGTTCGCTGACGATAGCACAACGTTCAGTTCCATTTGTCACCCTTCAGCTAATGCCACAAGATCTAGACAACATTTAAGTTTGGATGGATGGACGGAAAGTGTCACTTGTGTGTTAAATAGAGTCCTGGAGTCATGCAGCACGCAAACAGGCCCTTCGGCCCAACACCTCCATGCCGACCATCTAAGTTAGTCCCATTTGGCCCATATCACAGCACCTCATATTTCACTTGGGCAGCTTACATCCAGTGGTATAAATATTGACTTCTATACCTTATGTAACCCTTGCTTTCCCTCTCTCTCCATCCCTCCCCCTCCCAACTTGTCTGACCAGTCTGACTATCCCCCTGATTAAATTCTATCTCTGTCACCTTCACCTATCTATACAATGATCTATTCTACATTTCCTTGTTCCTCGTCCCCTTTGATGTCTCATTTTCACACTTTATCCTTCCTTACCTCGGTGCCTGCCTCTCCCCTGACTCTCAGTCAGAAGAAGGGTCTCGACACGAAATGTCACCCATTCCTTCTATCCAGAAATGCTGCCTGTCCCGGTGAGTTACTCCAGCATTTTGTGTCCAGATCCCTCTAAAACTGATTAGTACGGGTGTCGGGGGTTATGGGGAGGAGGCAGGAGAACAAGGTTGAGAGGGAAAGATAGATCAGCCATGAATAGACATAGAAACATAGAAACATAGAAACATAGAAACATAGAAAATAGATACAGGAGTAGGCCATTCGGCCCTTCGAGCCTGCACCGCCATTCAATATGATCATGGCTGATCATCCAACTCAGTATCCTGTACCTGCCTTCTCTCCATACCCCCTGATCCCTTCAGCCACAAGGGCCACATCTAACTCCCTCTTTAATATAGGCAATGAACTGGCCTCAACTACCTTCTGTGGCAGAGAATTCCACAGATTCACCACTCTCTGTGTGAAAAATGTTTTCTGTGACCCCTTGTCCTGGACTTTCCCAACATCGGGAACAATCTTCCTGCATCCAGCCTGTCCAACCCCTTAAGAATTTTGTAAGTTTCCATAAGATCCCCCCTCAATCTTCTAAATTCTAGCGAGTACAAGCCGAGTCTATCCAGTCTTTCTTCATATGAAAGTCCTGACATCCAAGGATTCAGTCTGGTGAACCTTCTCTGTACTCCCTCTATGGCAAGAGTACTCCCTCTACGGCAAGGATGAAATGGCAGAATAGCCTTGATGGGCCAAATGGCCTAATTCTGCTCCTAAAACTCGAGAACTTTCCTATCCATGTACCCGTCCAATATGTAGGAAGGAACTGCAGATGCTGGTTTACGCCAATAATAGACACAACATTCTGGAGCAGCTCAGCAGGTCAGGCAGGATCTTTGGAGAAAAGGAATAGATGATGTTTTAGGTCGAGACCCTTCATCAGATTGAGGGTCAGGGATCAGGGAAACTAGAAGAAGAAAAGATACAGAACAAATCAGAGCCCACACCCGATAACCATAGAGCACACAATGGTCCATTGTTGGCTATGGAGGAGATGATAGCGAGGGGATATAAACAGTAAAGCTAGCAGGATGACTAGGGATTTTCTCTGGAGATGCTGCCTGACCCATTGAGTTACTCCAGCATTTTGTGCCTATCTTCAGCCTCCACCTGCCCAATGCAGCAGGTAATCTGCAACACCAACAAGCGAGAGTTTAACCGTCTACCATTTAACAGACAATTGGACAGGTACATGGACAGGAAAGCTATGGAGGGATGTGGGCCAAATGCTGGCAGGTGGGGCTAGTGTAGATGGAGCAGCTTGGTTCAGCATGGGCAAGTTGGGCCGAAGGGCCTGTTTCAGTGATGTATGACTATGACTCCATGATCTACCCTTGACATTCAATGGGATTTTCATCATTAGGTTCCCTACCAACAGGTTTTCCCCGGGTGCTCCAGTTTCCTCCCACATTCCAAAGAAATACAATTGACAATAGACAATAGGTGCAAGAGTAGGCCATTCGGCCCTTCGAGCCAGCACCGCCATTCAATATGATCATGGCTGATCATCCACAATCAGTACCCCGTTCCTGCCTTCTCCCCATATCCCCTGATTCCGCTATTTTTAAGAGCCCTGTCTAGCTCTCTCTTGAAAGCATCCAGAGAACCTGCCTCCACCGCCCTCTGAGGCAGAGAATTCCACAGACTCACCACTCTCTGTGAGAAAAAGTGTTTCCTCGTCTCCGTTCTAAATGGCTTACTCCTTATTCTTAAACTGTGGCCCCTGGTTCTGGACTCCCCCAACATCGGGAACATGTTTCCTGCCTCTAGCGTGTCCAAACCCTTAACAATCTTATATGTTTCAATGAGATCGCCTCTCATCCTTCTAAACTCCAGAGTGTACAGGCCCAGCCGCTCCATTGTAAACCTACGCTGCACTCCCTCAATAGCAAGAATGTCCTTCCTCAAATTAGGGGACTAAAACTGCACACAATACTCCAGGTGTGGTCTCACTAGGGCTCTGTACAGGTTTGTAGGATAATTTGGGCTTTGATGAAAGTTGTCCGTCCTGTGCAGGATAGTGCAAGTGCACGGGTTCGCTGGTCGGCACGGACTCAATGGGCCGAAGGGCCTATTTCCGTGTTGTACCTCTGAAAAAAACACCACCACCTCTACGCCTTCCTCACATGTCAATACATCTCTATCTCTACCAGGTCTAAATAGAGCCTCTACTCTAGTCCGTTCATACATCAGTTAAGAGTTTAGAAAGATGAATGGGGATCTGATTGAAACTTGACAAATAATGAAAGGCCTGGATAGAGAGACTGTGGAGAGGATGTTTCCACAAGTGGAAGAGTCCAGAACCAGAGGGCAGAGCCTCTGAATAAAAGGAGGTACCTGCAGAAAGGAGTTGAGGAGGAATTTATTTTGTCAGAGGGTGGTGAATCTGTGAAATTAATTGCTTTCAGAAGGCAGCGGAGGCCAACGCATTGGGTATTTTTTAAACGGAGATTGATAGATTCCTGATTAGTAAAGGGCCTGTCCCACTATAGGAGTTTACTCAAGAGCTCTCCCGAGTTTAAAAAAAAAATCAAACTCGTGGTAAGTACGTAGAATGTACGTAGCTGGTACGTCGGAGCTCGGGACGTCTCTTAGCGGCTCGTAACGCTAACGGCAGGTACTCGGGAAACGCGGTAAGCTCGGGAAGTTTTTTCAACGTGTTGAAAAATGTCCACGAGAGCCCCGAGTACCTACGAGCGGCTATTACCGAATTCTCCGAGTTCGAATCAGGGGAAACTCGGGAGAACTCTTGAATTACCTCATACAATAGGACAGGCCCTTTCGGATGTCAAAGTATACAGGGAGAAGGCCGGAGAATGGAATTGAGAGGGAAAGATAGATCGGCCATGATTGAATGGTGGAGCAGACTCAATGGGCCGAATGGCCTAATTCTGCTCCTATATCTTGTGAACTTATGCTCTCTATACAACAGTTCACCAGAAGGAGATATCAGAGGATGGCTCACCACCCCCCTTTGCATGGGCAATTCCAAATTGACCACAAATGTCATTGTCATACACAGATACACACTCAAACAGGCCCTTCCGCCCACTGAGACATGTTGACTCACCCTACCTTAATCCAATTTAAAAATATGATTTCCCATATTTTAATCAACTCGCTCCAAGACTCTATCATTCACCGACAGGCAGGTGGGACGAGTGCAGATGGGACGTGTTGGTCGGTGTGGGGAAGTTGGGCCAAAGGGCCTGTTACAATGCTTTATGACTCTATGACCTACACACTAGCAGTAATTTACAGTGACCAATTAACCCGACTAACCTGTACGTCTTTGGGATGTGGGAGGAAACTGGAGCACCCACAGGAACCCCATGGAGTCACAGGGAAAATGGACAAACTCTGCACAGACAGCACCCGAGGTAAGGATTGAACCCGGGACTCCGGCGCCGTGAGGTTTTGACATTGTCAATTCATAAGTTCATAAATTCTAGGAGCAGAATTAGGCCATTCAGCCCATCACGTCTACCATGCCATTCCATCATGGCTGATCTATCTCTCCCTCCTAACCCCATTCTCCTGCCTTCTCCCCATAGCCCCTGACACCCGCACTAATCAAGAATTTGTCCATCTCTGCCTTAAAACTATCCACTGACTTGGCCTCCACAGCCCTCTGCGGCAATGTGTTCCACACATTAACTACCCTCTGACTCAAGAAGTTCCTCCTCGCCTCCTTTCTAACTTCAAGTGACATTCGTTGAGGAATGCATCTTAGCCAGAGCTCCACTGGGATTTTTGAACAAATTCATGGGGTCATTTGATCCACCTGTGGAACTAATATTTAATATAAAAATCAATGTTTCTGGCAGCATTGAGCCTGCACTGAATCTTATATTGTATAATTTATTATCATCAGGTCATAGAGTCATAGAGTGATACTGCAAATACAGTGGAAACAGGCCCTTCGGCCCAACTTACACACACTAGCCAACATGTCGCAGCTACACTGGTCTCACCTGCCTGTGTTTGGCCCATATCGCTCGAAAGATGACCTATCCAGGTACCTGTCTTAAACATTGTGATAGTCCCTGCCTCAACTATCTCCTCTGGCAGCTTGTTCCATACACCCACCACCCTTTGTGTAGAAAAACTATCCCTCAGATTCCTATTAAATCTTTTCCCCTTCACCTTAAACCTATGTCCTCTGGTCCCCAATTCACCTACTCTGGGCAAGACTTTGTGCATCTACCTGATCTATTCCTCTTATGGTTTTATGACCTCTATAAGATCACCCCTCATCCTCCTGCGCTCCAAGGAATAGAGTCCCAGCCTGCTCAGCCTCTCCCTATAGCTCAGACCCTCTAGATCTGGCAACATGCTTGTAAATATTCTCTGTATCCTTTCCAGCTTGATCGCTATCGAGATACAATGAACATGTTATCCATTCAAATCAAATCATATTATACATGAGTATAATCAGGCCATACATAAATACAGGAGAAAAACACCAGAGTGCAGAATATTGTGTTACAACATAATAGTCTCATAATAGACAGCTACAGAGAAAGTGCAGACTGAAAAAAAAGTGCAAGGTCCGCAATGAGGTAGGTTGGAAGATCAGAATTACACCTCAGCTAATGGGACCTCTGTTCAGTCATCTGATAACAGAGGGGAAGGAGCTGTTCTGAATCTGGTGGTACATGCTTATAAGCTTCTGCCCAAAGGGAGAGGAGAGAAGAAGGAAGGACAGGGGTGATAATGGTTCTTGATTATCTTGCCTGCTTACCCAAGGCAGCATGAAGTGTAGATGGAGACAATGTGGGGGGGGGGGGGGGGGGGGGGCTGGAGAGAAGGTTCTTTGGTGTGATGAACTGGGTTACATCTCCTACTCTCTACAAATTTATTGCGGTTTTGGGCAGAACTGTTGTTGTTGTGATGTGATGCATAAGAAGGAAGCAGGCTGTGATGTGGGGTGGAAGATTGCAACCTTCACGTGGTCCGCCCTGTTTCGACTAATGCAATCAACTCGACGAGCACAAACGAAAGATCAAATACAGCAAGTTGTCCAACAACTTTAGGCTGTGCACGCCACACGAAAGCAGAAGAAGAAGCTGGGATGTGATGCATAAGAAGGAACTGCAGATGCAGGATGAAACCGAAGATAGATACAAAATGCTGGAGTAATTCAGCGAGACCGTCTGAAGAAGGGTCTCGCCCCAAAACGTCACCCATTCCTTCTCTCCAGAGATGCTGCCTGTCCCGCTGAGTTACTCCAGCATTTTGTGTCTATCTATGATCCTGATTCTATGGTGCACCTGTAGATGTTGGTATGAGCCAATTTGCCCTGAATCTATAAATCGCAAATTCAAACCAACACCAGTGGGGTAAAGGTTGCCATCTAATTATGATCATCAACTGGTCAGTTTCATGGTAAAATCATATATTAAATTATCACAAAAGCCATAGATTTGTGGGTGACACGGTGGAGCAGCGGGTAGAGTTGCTGCCTTTCATTGCTTACAGCGCCAGAGACCCGGGT
>CM069142.1:64580650-64585650 GCA_035221665.1 Okamejei kenojei | reverse complement strand
TCTCCGGGCCTTTCACTATTCAGAAAAATAAATATCTTCTGCGCCTGAAAGGCAAGGAAGATGGGAAGATAAGCCGTTGCAAGTGAACAAGACTGTCGGCATGTAAGTACACAGCCAGAACAGAGGGAGATAAGATAATTCTTAAAATGCTGATGTTACCCTGGGAATAAATGACAGCAGCGTACAGAACATTTTAATTAATCGCATCAAGGTAATCTCACTCTCAAGAGCTCTGGGGAGCAGACAGACATCCATAAACTCCAATGGTTAAATCACAGTTGAAATCGCACCGCAAATCTACAAATTGAACCACGTCAACGGGTCTACAATCTTCAGTCGCTGTGACACGCCATTGTGAAGCCCGGAAAGGAATGGAGAATCAAATTCCCCCGATGGATCTGACCTGCATGCTGTTGTGTATCAACTGACAGCAATAAGGGGACGGGGGAATAGCTGGCAAAACAGAAAATGATTTATGAGTTTGGTGGCGTGGCGAGAATCTCGATCTGTTTTTACATGGTTTTAATGTATAACTGCGACTCTGAGTGTAACTGGCCTGCACTCTGTGCAGTTGCAGGTCTATTCTTCACAGCATTTATGACACGGGAGCGGATTCTGCAAACTCCAGTGATTTAGTTATTTCGATAAGGATCAGGAATACACACTGTTGCACAGTAACGTAGAGAGCTAGCTGCTTCTTTAGTGCCTCCCGTGAGGTTCTGCTCCTTCTCACTCATGCTATCCTCAAAGTGGATGCCGTAACACCAAAACGTAACAGGATAAGCCTTTAAATGGTGGCTCAGAATATTGTCCCTCTCAATGGCGCAGCGCTAGAGCAGCTGCCTTGCAGCGCCAGAGACCCGGGTTCGATGCTGACTACGGGTGCGTGTCTGTACGTTCTCCCCGTGACCTGCGTGGGTTTTCTCCGGGTGCTCCGGCTTCCTCCCACACTCCAAAGACCTACAGGTTTGTAGGTTGCTTGGCTGAGGTAAAATTGTAAATTGTCGCTGGAGTGCGCAGGGTAGTGTTAGCATACGGGGATCGCTGGTCGGCGCAGACTCAGTGGGCCGAAGAGCCTGTTTCCGCGCTGTATCTGTAAACTAAACTAAGCTGACCACACTCCGACACCAGTTACAGCTGGTTAACGGTGTTTTAACAAACCAGTATGTTGCACAATCCATTTGATTAATGAACGATCGATACGCTATTATCACATTGTGGCGCCACCTGGTGGTCAAGTCACTTACTGATCGAACCCTCGTCACCAGAACTGGAACGGTCACGTGACTGCGTTTGGCGGGAAGAGAACGTCATCAGTTAAGCATATAACCATATAACCATATAACAATTACAGCACGGAAACAGGCCCTCTCGGCCCTTCCAGTCCGTGCCGACCATTTGTTTTCCCCTAGTCCCCATCTACCTGCACTCAGACCATACCCCTCCATTCCCTTCACGTCCATATACCTATCCACTTTACTCTTAAATGTTAAAATCGATCCTGCCTCCACCACTTCTGCTGGAAGCTCATTCCACACAGCCACCACCCTCTGAGTAAAGAAGTTCCCCTCACGTTACCCCCGAAACCTCTGTCCCTTAATTCTCATGTCATGCCCTCTTGTTTGAATCTTCCTACCCTCAATGGGAAAAACGTATCCACGTCAACTCTGTCTATCCCTTTCATCATTTTAAAGACCTCAATCAAGTCCCCCTTAACCTTCTGCGCTCCAAAGAATAAAGACCTAACTTGTTCAACCTTTCTCTGTAACATAGTTGCTGGAACCCTGGCAACATTCTAGTAAATCTCCTCTGTACTCTCTCTATTTTGTTGACATCCTTCCTATAACTAGGCGACCAAAATTGTACACCATACTCCAGAATTGGTCTTACCAATGCCTTGTACAATTTTAACATTACTTCCCTACTCCTATATTCAATGCTCTGATTTATAAAGGCCAGCACACCAAAGGCTTTCTTTACCACCCTATCTACATGCGATTCCACCTACTTGGAACTATGCACAGTTATTCCTAGATCCCTCTGTTCCACAGCATTCCTCAATTCCCTACCATTTACCATGTACGTCCTATTTTGATTTGTAGCACTTCACACTTATCAGCATTAAACTCCACTTCACACTTATCAGCATTAAGAGGTGTGTCCTACAACAACAGCAGAAACTTAGCTCAAGATCGCGAGTCAATAACCTCGTTCAACAGCGGCAACAATTAATTTAGGTTAGAGTGCACCAAGCTCGCATGTATGCCAAACCTGTAGTGTTTTAATAAAAACAATGTTTGTACACAACGTTTGGACTCTCTACAACATGTGACACGTCACAGTGAAATTATTTGTTTTGCACACCCTACGCAAGGTATGCAAAGGGTCGCTATGTATAGGGCCCCGATAAAGGTACAATGTTCAATTAAGTCCCTATGCCATCATTCTCGGTTACTTGATACTTCAATCTCAGAAAGAGTTAGATGATATGAAGAGGAGGAATTTATTTTGCCAGAGGGTGGTGAATCTGTGGGATTCATTGCCGCAGACGTCCGTGGAGGCTAAGACATTGGGTGTCTTTAAATCGGAGATTCTTAGGTTTCTTGATAGGAAGGATGAAAAATGTTACGGGGAGAAGGCCGGGGTTGGGAGGGAAAAATAGATCAGCCATGGCAGAACGGGCTCAATGGGCCAAATGGCCTACACCTGCTCCTCTGTCTACTGTTCTTATGTTCGCGAATGATAAGGATGCCATGGAGTTGTACACTGCACATCTGCATGGGTCACTGCGATGGAGGAGAGGCAGATGTGAAGACACGTTGGAGGTTAGAAAAGGGCATTTGAAGGAGAGATGGGCAGCTCAGAAGTAGCCTGAAGAAGGGTACCGCAAGGCTCGGTGCTGGGACCGCAGCTATTTACAATATACATCAATGATTTGGATGAAGGGATTCAAAGTAACATTAGCAAATTTGCAGATGACACAAAGCTGGGCGGCAGTGTGGATGTGTGAGGAGGATGCTATGAGCATGCAGGGTGACTTGGACAAGTTGGGGGAGTGGGCAGATGCATGGCAGATTAAGTTTAATGGGGATAAAAGTGAGGTTATCCACTTTGGTAGCAAAAACAGGAAGGCAGATTACTATCTAAATGGCGTCATGTTTGGAAAAGGGGAAGTACAACGGGATCTGGGGGTCCTTGTTCATCAGTCTATGAAAGTAAGCATGCAGGTACAGCAGGCAGTGAAGAAAGCGAATGTCATGTTGGCCTTTATAACACGAGGAAGCGAATATAGGAGCAAAGAGGTCCTTCTGCAGTTGTACAGAGCCCCAGTGAGACCACACCTGGAGCATTGTGTGCAGTTTTGGTCCCCTAATTTGAGGAAGAACATTCTTGCTATTGAGGGAGTGCAGCGTAGGTTTACAAGGTTAATTCCCGGGATGGCAGGACTGTCACTTGCTGAGAGAATGGAGCAGCTGGGCTTGTACACTCTGGAGTTTAGAAGGATGAGAGGAGATCTCATTGAAACATATAAGATTGCTAAGGGCTTGGACACACTTGAGGCAGGAAACATGTTCCCGATATTGGGGAATTCCAGAACCAGGGGCCACAGTTTAAGAATAAGGAGTAAGCCATTTAGAACGGAGACGAGGAAACACTTTTTATCACAGAGAGTGGTGAGTGTGGAATTCTCTGCCTCAGAGGACGGTGGAGGCAGGTTCTCTGGATGCTTTCAAGAGAGAGCTAGATAGGGCTCTTAAAAATAGCAGAGTCAGGGGATATGGGGAGAAGGCAGGAACGGGGTACTGATTGGGGATGATCAGCCATGATCACATTGAATGGCGGTGCCGGCTCGAAGGGCCAAATGGCCTACTCCTGCACCTGTTGTCTATTGTCTATTGTCTATTGTCTATTGACCCGAAACGTCACCCATTCCTTCTATCCAGAGATGCTGACTATCCCGCTGAGCTACTCCAGCATGTTGTGTCTAGCTCAGAAGTAGTCGTGGATGTGTACGTGAGCTGTGAAAGGGACCAATGTGGGACACATGGCTGTCACATGGGTTCCAACTGGAACGTCTTGGAACCTGCGTGTATTCACGGACATCTTCTGTAAATTATGCCATGGTTAAAACATAGGTTCAGAAGTTCAAAGAGCAGAATTAGGCCGTTCGTCCCATCAAGTCTACTCTGCCATTCAATCGTGGCTGATCTATCTTTCCCTCCCAACCCCATTCTCCTGCCTTCTCCCCATAACCCCTGACACCCGCACTAATCAAGAATCTATCAATCTCCGCCTTAAAAATATACATTAACTTGGTCTCCACAGCCTTCCACGGATTTGCCACCCTCTGACTAAAGAGATTCCTCCTCAACTTTGTAAAGGTATACCCTTTTATTCTGACACTGCGCCCTCTGGCCGTAGACTCTCCCACAAGTGGAACCACCCTCTCCACATCCACTCTATCCTGTTGGCTCACACCGGCCTGGCCTTTTTCCCAGCAACCCGCCTGTCGAGAAACCCCCTCGCCTGTGTTGGCGACGACCGGCCACGCTCAGCCCTGCCTCTCCTCCCAGTTCCCCACGCAATCAGTCTGACGAATGGTCCCGACCCCCAAACCTCACCTGTCCCTGTTCTCCAGAGATGCTGCCTGACCCGCTGAGATACTCCAGCGTAACTGAGTTGCGCCACCAAATCTGCCTTTCTTTGGTAAACCAGCACCTGAAGTTACTTGTTATTATACCAGGACTTCAATCTGGTGTTATTCAATCAGGACTTTGACCAGGTTGGCACTGTGGCACAGTGGCAGAGTCCCGGGCGTGTACACCTGCGTGGGTTTTGTCCGGGTGCTCCAGTTTCCTCCCACACTGCAAAGACATACAGGTTTGTAGAAGGGTCTCGACCCAAACTGTCGCCCGTTCCTTCGCTCCAGAGATGCTGCCTCACCCGCTGAGTTTCTCCAGCATTTTTGTCCACCTTCGATTTTTCCAGCATCTGCAGTT